>VYZX01007995.1:249656-376852 GCA_013401335.1 Brachypteracias leptosomus | reverse complement strand
AAAAAATCTCTTCTCAGGAGCATCTGTCACTGCAGGCTCTCGGGTTTCTTTCTGCTGTCGTTTTGCAGGTGCTTTGTCGCGGGATCTCGAGCAGTGTCTGGTGCCGAGCGGCGGGATTGCTCGGGACAGACGCACGGCACAGAGCGAAGCAGCGGAGCCAGCACCTGTGTTGTCCGCGGACCGAGATATCCCCGTGTCCCATGACGTGTGAGTGGCCTGGCCCGAAGCAGCCGTTCGCACCCCTTACATGGCATGTGGTCACTTAAAAAAGCATCTGACAAGACCTTCCACCCCCGATGTCTCACTCCCCCCTAGGCAAGTTGTTGGGACCCCAGTTAGGTGCCCTCACAGCACCAGAGTAGGTGGCAGTGGGGCTGGGTGCTCAGAGCAGCCCTTCCCCAAGGTGGGATTCTGTCACAGAATCACAGAATTATTAGAGTTGGAAGGGACCTCTGGAGATTATTTAGTCCAACCCCCCTGCCAGGGCAGGTTCACCTAGAGCAGGCTGCTCAGGAACACATGCAGGTGGGTTTTGAAAGTCTCCAGAGATGGAGACTCCACCACTTCTCTGGGCAGCCTGTTCCAGGGCTCTGCCACCCTCAAAGCAAAGAAGTTCCTCCTCATGTTTAGATGGAACTTCCTATGTCCAAGTTTGTGCCCATTGCCACTTGTCCTGGCTGGCACCTGGCCTNCCCCCTCCGTCCCCCACCTTCGGGCCCCCTCTCCGGGCCCTTCTCCGGCCCCGCCTTGCAGGGGGCACCCGCACCCCTAGTGCGGGGGGACACCTCCGTCCCACGGCTTCCGTGATGCGGAGTGACTCCGGATTTATGCTCCCGTATTTTGGAAGGCGGCCCTCGGTCCGAGATTGGAGGGGGGACACCGCCACCTCTATCTCTGGGAGAGGGGAACCCCCCACCCCATATTGGAAGGGGAGCCTTCACCTAGTTTGGGGGGGAGGGTCACCCGACAACCCGCATCGAACCGGGGGACCCCAGTCAGTCCAGTACCGGAGTCGGGCCACCCCTGGCGCCTGCCCCGCTGCCGGAGGACCCCGCAGTGCCCGCGGGGCTGTCACCGAGCGGAGCGACCCCGGGGGCCCGGGCTCCGCGCTGTTCCATCGGCCCCGGTACTCCCGCCTGGGGACACCGGCACCTCAGCGAGACAAAGCCCCGACCGGGCTGCGGGGGATGTTTTCCCTCGCGGGGAGGGTTTCCTTGGTAAAATTCAGATGTTTCCTTGGGTCGCGATTGCGATAACAAAGCGGAGCATTTACTGGGAGGTTATTGCCAGGCCCTTAAGTCCCCGGTTCCCTCCGTGGCGAGTTCTCCGCAAATACAAAAACAGGCGCCGCCGTGATTGATTCGAAGGAATGCGGGGGTTCGCCAAAATAAACACGGAGATTTTTTTTTCCCCTNTCTCCAGAGATGGAGACTCCACCACTTCTCTGGGCAGCCTGTTCCAGGGCTCTGCCACCCTCAAAGCAAAGAAGTTCCTCCTCATGTTTAGATGGAACTTCCTATGTCCAAGTTTGTGCCCATTGCCACTTGTCCTGGCTGGCACCTGGCCTGTCCTGGCTGGCATCTCTCCACCCCACCTCCACCAGGTGGCCCTGGGACTGTGCTCCTGATGCCCCACTGCAGGGTACTGCAGCACTCCCTTCCCAGTGCTGCCCAGGGAAGGGACCAAAGGCAAAGACTCAGCAGAAGGATGGAAAGACGATGTGACAGGAAGGACTGCTGAGCTTTAGAAAATGGGTAGACAAGTCTACCCATAAACTTCTGAGCTTCTTGCAAGGGATTCTGGAGCCTTCTGCCCAGCCAGTTTTGTGGGACAGTGAAAGGTACAAACGCGGTGAGTGTGGGCTGTGGCCTGGGCCACCCAAGCCTGTGCCTCCTCCTGCCCGTTGAGGTGTGTGTACTTCCCACATGTGAGGAGTCCCAGGCTTTGCCAAATTCCCAGGGACTGGAACTGTCACCATGATTTTTCTGTATATCTTTTAAAAATTAAACTTACATTGATGGAACAGCCAGCCAGGCTGTGCCCTCTGCTTTTGCTTTCCTCCCAGCTTTTTCATCCCCAGACCAGTCCTCTTCTCAGCCCCCAGTGTGGGCAGCAGGGATAAATCCTTGCTTGGTGTAAGCCAGCAGAGCTGAGCAATAGATTCCTCCGTGGTGGTTTGGACCACATCATCCTTGCCCCCTTGCACAGCCATCCCCGTGGTGGAACCATGTGCTGCTGGGTGATGAGAGCCAGATCCCCGTCCTCACTGTCTGTATGGAGACCTGAACACAGGCTTGCACATACCCACACAACCCCAAGTGACACATGCACACGTCTGCATCCATGTCTGTACGCACCAGGCACACATGCCCACCCCAGCTGGCACACACATGGGCACACAGACACGAGAAGCAGATCCTGCCTGGCTGTGCCAGAGGGGAGCTGTGAAATCCTGCAGCCCATCCTCTCAACCACACAGCGTCTATTGAGGTGCATGAGTATTGAGGTTTTCCCATCTGTTCTCCATTGCAGCTTCATCTAAACTCTTCTGGGCTTTCTTGAATTTCCATCAGCCCAGCCCAGCCCAGCTGCAGGACCTTCCCAAGCCACCCCAGCCCTGCACAGCAGCTCCTGCCCCCAGCCCTTCCCTGCCCCCAGGACATGCTCCCTTCTCTCCCAGAGCAAAACTTTTGTGCATAATTTCACACTGGCAAAGAGCCACCTTCTACCAACCCCCTTCCAAAACCAAATTAGCACGCTGCTGCAGCAGCAGAAATTGGAGAGGAAAGGCTGCAGTTTTATTTTACAACTCAATTAGCAAGTTTATACAGAAAAAACACCCATATAACCAAAGGAAATTTTATGCCTGTTCGGCTTCACCAGCAAATGGACTTGTTCCTCTTGCGGGCACTCCCCATTGCTGCGGGTACAGCGATGCGCTCCTGCCCATGGTGGCCCTCAACCAATGTGGTGACACTGGCTCCAGCCCTGTTCACTTGTTCCATCTCTCCTTGTTCTTACACTTGCAAATCCTTTGGGTACCTCCAGCACAGACTGAAAAACACAGTTCTGAGACTGTCTCGTCACTTTGTTCACTAAGTATTAACCCAGAAGACCACCAGAACCTAAGATGAAGGGCCACATTTGCCTCTAATTTTTCTCTAAAAATCTGTTCCGAATAACATGAAGCCAATGGTTGTATGCCCAGGAGGGATCCTGTCTCCTGTACCTTAACTGCTCACACTGTGTCCCACCATGGTATCTCCCTTCCTTCACCAAACTGTCCTTCTGGAAAGAAGGGGGCAGTCAGCTTGCTAAGCCTGTTGTTTTGGATTTTTCCTGGGAACACTTTGGGAATGCTGATTCCTTCAGGATCAGGATGGAATAGTTCCTGAATGGCTGACACTTAGGTTTGTCCCTTCCATCGCAGTGTCCCTCCCTCTGCTCCCTCTCTTGATCCCCAGCACTTCCCTGTTTGCCCTCCTGTATTGTCCATGGTACTTGGGGACCTTTGTATGTGGGGGATTGATTCATTTCCATGCATGGGGTTGAGTCCTGGGCAAGGTGAACTTTCCTATCATGGCTGCATCCTCTTTTGCAGCTGTGGAGCAGGCCACAGCCTGGGACTCCGGACTGCCAGAGAGGGGCTGCCCTACAGATGCTCTTCAGCAAAGGAAAGGAGTGGTTATTTGATTTAACCAGAACTCCACCAGCTGTGGAAGACTACTTCTCAAAGGAGGAAACTGAGGCAGAAAGGAAATCCTCAAGCAATAACCATGTACCTGGTGTCATAGCCATATTCCCACAGCCCTGTACCTCCACAGATGTTCACCTTTCCTGTCATCAGCACTTTTTGATGGAATAAAAATAAACTGTGCTGACAAACCCCCTCCTTGCTTCAAAACTGGAGGTGTCTGTGGCAAGCCAGTGGAGCTCAACCAAATCTGCAAGTCTTGAGCAAGTTCAGAGCAGTCAGAATATCGATGCTAGTGGTTATTTGGAAGAATATGTTTCCGTGTAGTGACCACACAAGAAGCCTCTTGTTGCTTCACTTAACAAATCTCTTTTAGCAAGATGGCTACAAGTGACGGCAAGGCCAGCTCAGCAAGTAACCAAGCAACAGCATCGTTTTCTTTCCAAATCTTGCAGCAACTCCTTCCAAAACTTAAACTGAAGCCAAGCTGAATTCTTCCTGATTGTCTGCACAGGGATAGCCAGGGAAGATAAGACAAATCAAGGTACAAAGTCCATGCATGAAACATCAGATGGACTCACAGACCCCGTAGGGCTGCTTTCCTTCAGGCCCAGAGACCTTACGTCACCGCAATCTGGATGTCTAAAGCTACACTTGTCTCACATCACTTTCTATTTGAATGCTATACTCTAGCCAGGGGACAGGAGACTTATGGAAGTGCTTTGCTGAGAGTTCAATCCTTCTGGAAACATAAAAGCTTCTTGGATTAGACTTTCCATTCCCCTTGGGGAAAATTGTCCTATTTGGCATCTGGTCGACAGGGTCTGGCATAAGCCACCTGAAGATAGCAAGTCAAAACATAGTTGAGCGCTCAGTCAATTTTAAAAAAAAGAAAGAAAAAACATGTTTGCTTTTTGAAAAGTGCAGAGTCAGCAGGTGATCTGTCAGTGCACCAAGCTGCAGATGCTGAACTGAGGCGACGACTCAGACCAAGTGGTAGTCTAGGCTAGTGTCTGGCTGGAAGAGCTGGGATTCACCTTGCTTTGTTTTGGTTTCTTTCTCAGTCTAATTAATCACCATCCTCCCATTAACAGTTACTGGAGGTAGAGCCATACCCCCAGAAAGTGGTTCCTATAGCCTTAACCAAAGAGCCCAGCTGAGACAGCTGTTACAGAGGTTTTGGTCTGCCCATGCAGAAAGACCTCGGCTGCTTCCCCAGCCCTGGCTGTCCATGTGAGATGTCACCATGGGAAGTGCTCTCCTACAGCTGTCCTCAAGCTCTGCTCTGTGCTTCCTTATTTTTGCATATTTCATCCCTTGACTCAATCCCTTTTTCTTCTCCTCCAGCTCCCAGCCCTTTTGCAAAGGCTCCTCAGACCTGGGGGAGACCTGGCTGGGAGAGTGTGTGCCAGCAGGCACCCAAGGGAGCATAAAGAAGGTAACACTGCACACAGTACTTTACTCCAATTTTTTGGTTCCCAGCTATTCCCAGGAGTCCCCTTCTTGGCTCTCTCCCCATCCCTCCCCAGCCAGTGCTGCTCCTGGCTGTTGTGTCATTCTCACTTCTCTGCCACCTGAGACAGAGAATTTCTCTGTACCAAAGCTGAGTCCTTTGCTCTCCATCCCAATGCAAAGTCTGAGCAATACCCTCAGTTCTGGCTCACTCTTAACTAGTAAATGTCGGTGTTCATCACTGTGAACATGGGAGGAAGGTGGGGGTTGATCTTCCCATCCTTCAGTATTGTTTATTCCTTGTCAGACAGATACTTTTGCTCTCATTCACTTAAATGCTCTCAATGGCATGCTTTTATTTTTCTGTTGTAAACCAGCCAAATGGAGCTAAACTCTGAAGTCTTTAAGGTCAGCCCAATAGTTCTCCACAGTGACCCGGGTCTGGCAAAATCCTGTCCCCAAGATCTGGTTCCTCTCTCTTTTGGAAACCACCTTGAGCAGGAATCAACAGGTGGATCCACCCTACCAAAGTGCAGCTAACAATACAAGGTACCTGGTTAGAGGTATCAACTTTGGCTTCCTTGACAGTTACCCTAGGAACACTAACGATCCACAGGGGTCATTTGAAGCATGCAGAGGGCCAGAGCAGACCTGCCACCCCTTCTGTTTCAGCCTGGTCTTGTCCCTTCACTCCTCTGTGTCTGCTGCTGTGCTCTGCTGCAAGGAGAAGGAGGTGTGGGGGAAGGTGGGTGTCTGGACAGGGAAGAGGATGTGGTCCAAAGTCCTGTTCGATTGCAACTTTGCATAACCTGGATCACTTCTCTCAAAGACTATGTCTCTCTGACCCTCTTGTCAGGGCAATATGTCCTTCCACAATGGAAGGGTCATTTGGGCTGGGCACCTGACAGTTAGAAGAGATACCTCTCACCTAGAAGGTCCCACAGAGACCAGCATAGGCCATGGAGCAAACTGAGCAGTTCATATACTACTTGTACACAACTGTATCTTCTGGCCTCCTGTCCAGTTCTGCATTTTAACCCCACAATTTCTGCTTTCCTTTTCCATCTTGCCTTTTCCAACTCTTCCTGAAGACATTTCATGCCCTGGCCCTCTCTCTTCTTCAGCTGTTGAGTAGCATGAAAAGTTTACAGGAGAAGAAACGGTCCCACAGAGCCATCCAGACCCACCTCAGCAGAGGGGCTGGGTGGCTGCAGCAGGACCGAGCATCAGCAGAGAGCCGGGTACCGGGGAGCCGCCGGGATGCAGGGAGGGATCACTCCCGGGGCAGGAGCACCATCTCCCGGTGAAGGGAGTTATAGCAGCAAGCTTCCGTCCGAGGTGTTTCCCGATGCACAGATGAAATGTGGAAGGCACCAGCAGTCTGGAAGACACTCACCCTTGTTTCTCTCTCCTTAGACTGTGAAACGTATGTAAAGCAGCCCAATATGCCCCGTATGTAAAAGAGGGAGATGAAAAATTGGCTGTGGACAGGAATACATCATGTGGGCACATCCCTTTGTCCTTGTGCCATGCTGTCAGAGGGACTTCTGAGTGTGTAAGAGTTGAAGACCCAGCAGTTACAGAGCTTTTACTACAAGTGTATCAGATGAAGCTCCATCTTATTTTGCATTTCTCCAACTCCATCTCAAAGATCGCTCAGGTTAATAAAATGAGCAAATCCCATCTCATTTAAGGGTCCTTTGCATAGTTTAAATATATGTCAAAATGAGCTTTTTGCCCACATACCTTTGCCTAGATAGATGTATTATGCAATGTATTAAGTCCTGCAGTCCCTGCATATCTATTTAGCGGTCCCATCAAAGTCAAAGGCCTCTAGGCAGTGACAGCTGCATGGACAAAGCCACAGATACATAGTATGGGGTGGGATGTTAAATGCCCTGTCTGTAACGACCTTCCTTTCCTAATACATTATAATGACCCATGTTCACAGCTGCCTCTCTACAGCTCTTCACAAAGACTGCGACTCAGTGTGGGTTGTGCTGACATCAGTATTTAGGTAACATATGTTTTTAATATTTGATGTAGGCAACATGCTCACGTTGCCTTGCCCACCTGCCTGTTCCTACCCACCCAGCCACTCATGTGCGGGTTCAGGAACCTGAGACCATCTCAGATGCTTAAATGTGAGCATCTAGTGCCACTGGAGACATCCAGACCTCCAGCTGCTGCCTCAGAAGCAGGTCTGTCCTGCACCTTCTGCCTTATCTACAAGCACATGTGGATGTCTTTGTGCCCTGCAGCCTGCAGAGACCCAGGTGTCTATTTTAGAAAAGTGCGGTCCCTTATGAGAAGATCATCAGAAATTAGTAGCAAAAAAATATAAAAGATATGATTTTCCAGTATTGAAGAAACCCTTGAAGAGCACACCACTGTGTGTGGGTCGCTTCAGCAGTGTACAGGGAGCTCTGACTCTTCTATGGTTCACACATTGATCCTACCAGATTAGTAAATCAAAATAAGCCATTTGGGGCTCCTCGCTGTGTCCAGAAGAAAAGTGCAGCTGAAAATGATTTAATATGACTGGCTCCTGTATGAAATGAAATAATTGTCCAGCAAGCAACTGCCGATTTGCTAACAAGCACTTTGCACTTGGAACAAGGAGGTGTTAAATTCTGACCAGGGTCTCACCATGTAGAGCAGATTAAGCCTGGGCTGAGAGTTTTAATAAGAGCCAAAGACACAGGGATAGTTAAAGGTCTTCCTGGGCCTTGATGATTTAGTGATGTGGAAACTGCAAGTGAACCCAGCTCTGTATCTTCTCAGTATTTTTTTCCTCTATACTGTGATGGCTTGTGGATATAGTATTTATAAGACAGATTGTGAATGTAAAGACTCCTCCCATGAGTTCTACAGCTTTGGGAGAATTTCAGTCAGGTCTAGAACCACTCATAAAATGGAGGAATTATTCCAACAATGTCCCTGAAAAGTTTCTTAATTTTAAAAAGAAATCAGGGACAAAATCTGGCCAGCTCTAACTTGACTGGATTGAACTGTGCTGCAATGGGTAGTTCAGCAGAGAAGCCTGGGTCTCTGTGAACCTCAAACCCTCTCAAGAAGCCCTTTTCCTATTCCTGCAGGCAGGATCTTCATAAAGGGAATCATCTCCACATTTCATACAGGTAGTGAACAACCAGGAGTCAGCACCAAAGCCAAGCAGACCTTGGGCTCTTGTTTATCTCCAACCAAATAAATTAGCATGGACATAAACTTCCAGAGCTTATTTTGTGGGATTGGGGGAAACCAAGGTAAAATCCTTGGGGAACAGCTTAGGTCAGCTGTGTGGTGAAGTTATACTTGAAAAACTTGGCAACAAATTTGGGAGTCTACCTGGAAACTTGTGCAATTACTGACTGTCCTTTCACCTTTCCTTGATCTGGGGAAATACATTTTTCATTGCACCTATGTAAAAAATCAACTATGCAAAAACTATCCTTTGGGGGCAAAAAAATGTCTACTCTATCTATCTACTGTAGATGTGATTTTTTAATAATATAGACAATTTTCTGTATTTAAGGCTTGATTTTATTAAATGGAGGCAAACCAGGAAATCTCATCTTTTTGTCCTTGCTGGCTACCATGAAATTTGGCCATGATTTCCCTAGGACTCCCAAACTTAAGAGAGGTGGAATTTTAACTCCAGGGCTGCATCAGGTCAAGAGCCAGGTTTATCTTTCAGCAGGGATTACCTGTGTTTTCTACAAGATTATTCCTGAAATGTGGCTCATCATATTACAGGTTAACTGTTTAACTGAGGAAGCATGAGGCGTAATGAAGAACAGCTATATAACCCTCCTCCCTTCTCTCCAGAATAAATTTATCCTGAATTTAGGAGGTGTGTAGATTAAAAGACTGCTTTGACAGGCTATCAATGGCCCCACCACATTGTGTAACAAGAGTGAACTTTAAATCTATCATTTTGGCTACCTTTGAAATTCACAGAGAAGCTCAGTCCTAATGTAAAATCTCCTTGTGGTTCACATCTGGGTTTTGTATTTGTCACCTGAAAACAAATAGTGGTAGGAGTGATAAAGTGACTGGTCTCTAGAATCCTATTACTCTAGTGTAGCCTTTTTCAGTGACTAAATAATATTATATTTCTCCCAATATGAATCAAGCTGAAAAAAAGTTTCATGTTCAGTTTTTACACTGTGTTTTCATAGCCAATTTTTTTTGTTTTTAAATATATCCCTCTGCCCTTGCTTCCCCCCCTACCTTGTTTTATTTACTATACCCTAAGCAGGGTTCTGATTTCTCATCAACCTGCCATGATTACAGGCAGAGTCCTCTGCCAGGGATTCAAAAACTGGTGGACAATTCCTCCTGGGCTTATAAACCCATTGTTGTTTGCCTGTTGTCTCAGGGGAGATGAAAAGCAAATCCACAATCTGCCAAGAATCACACTCAGGCAGGGGTGCAGTGCTGTGAAAGGTGGTCCCTGCTCTGTGGTCAGGAGAGAGATGTGGCCCTGGAACAAGTTGGCTTGAANACCTGATCTAGTGGGAGGTGTCCCTGTCCATGGCAGGGGGGCTGGAACTAGATGATCTTTAAGGTCCCTTCCGACCCTGACAATTCTATGATTCTATAATTCTAAGTTCATGAGGTCATACCTTGGCCCTGATGGAGACTCCCTGTCCCCTCATGGGGAACAGAGAGGAATTAAACTGTAGGGCTGAAGTCCACTGGCATCAATTTGAATGAACAGCCACAAATCATTCAATATTTAGCAGGCTTTAGGAGGCTTTTCTTCTTCATTTTAACCCTTTGTGGAAACTTGGAGCTGCAGAAGGCGGCTGGTGGGCAGGCCACCAGCACATGTGACGAAAAGTTACCTATTGCAAACCTGCCTTGTCCACGTCCCAGTGTTGAATGGACAGGCAGGACTGTCTCCTTCACCTCTCAGGCCTGGGGTCTCTGCTATGGCCGTGCTCCAGTGCAGTCCTCACTGCCCAGGGTTCCCATTGTCCACTCACCAAATGGATCTCTGATTCAACACCAAACTGTTCCTCAAGTAGACCTGGATCTGGCCATCAGTTATCTCGCAGGCATTGGACCATAAGCTCTGCAGAGGATCTGGCTATCTCACAGGTGTCAGATCATAAGCTCTGCAGCTGCCTGCCAGCCCCTGAGCAATCTGAGCTTGGTCATGTCCTTGCAAAACCCTCTTTCATGTGTTTTTTAGGTCACCACAGAGAGGTCCAAGGTGAGAACTTTTGAGTCACGTCTGGCAAGGGACAGTAAACATGTTTGTGCTTCTTTCTGAGTGCTGGGGAGGGGGATAACTGCTGCATCTCCATAGTTTCTCTGTATTTCCTTGCCTGCCCTGCTCCAGTCCGATGGATGGAGAATGATCTATCTGGCAGAAAAGCCCTGTGCTAGTGCAGGGAGAGATCATGGAGAACAGGAGCTGGCTGCTAATTTCTAACCCTTAGCATTTTTAATTCTCTCTCTTTTTCATCCCACACCTACTTAGAACAGAGTTACAGAATCATTTAGGTTGGATAAAACCCTTAAGCTCATTGAGTCCAACTCTAAACCTCACACTTGGTCCCCTACAACCCTCTTTGTGTCGAGGCAGGTGACTTAGAAAACTCCTGTGGCTTATGAGTTAGTGAAAGGCTTTTAGTTTAGCTATTGGGAGTAAAACTGTGTACAAAAAGTAAATACAAACATCAACTCTAACTGCTAGTGTGGTCATATCACTGACTTGGCTTCAGCTCTGTAGAAAATCCCAGTGTAACTGGTGCTAGAGTCAAGTTTTGAGCATGAGCTGGGGGTTAGACTGGAGTCAGTGGGGTTCCTGTGCAAGTAAACGGTGTCAGACAGGAGCTGGGCAGTTGCGACCCAGGGGGTAGAGACGCAGCTGGGATTGCAGTTAGCACCAGCAACAGGTCTATAGGTTGTATTTGAGTGCTCTCTAGTGGACAGAAAAAATAGTCCAGATGCAAACACAGGTGATGCTCACTCTCCCTGAGCAGAAGTCATCCTCTCCTGGGTGTCTGAGGCATTGGGTCTGTAATATCTACACACCGTGGGCCTGTGCTGGGAGCTGTCTGGGAGCAGGGTTTAAAGGGTGGTTCAAAGCAGGGTCCTCTTGACCTGTGATTCTGTATTCAGGAGTCCCACAGTTGAGGAGAGGGAGTGATAGATCAGCTTTGATGAGCACCTGGCATCCAGCCAGTCAACCCATCACAGACCCTGCAGGACAGAGGTCTGATGTGGGAGTGGTGCAGGGTCTCAGGGGATGCATGTCCTGTCAGATAAGAGGTCACACACGGAGCACAAGGTAACATCCAGCCCCTCCCCCATTACACATCCTTTCAGGGCTTTTTGTATTGAAGGAAATATCTGCAGGACCTGTTCCTGCATGTGCAGTCATCAGGTAGAAGAGCAGATAGGTGCAGTGGAAGGAAAGTAGGAATATTTTTTGATCATGAAGGGGATTTCATGAAGAGGTGGGGAAAAATTATGGTATCAACTCATTTACCAGCCACTGCTGAGCCTCCAGGAGCCCTCTGCTCTAAGAGCCCTGCCAGCACTGGACATATCTGCTCTGAGGGAAGATAATTCTTGTTTAGTTATTGTCTAAGTTCTTGAAACTTAGACTATTTCAGTGTGACATAGGCCATAAAGTGGTTCTGTAGTGGGTGCTCCTGGATCAAATACATATTATTAAACTCAAATGTTCAAAAGGTATCCCAAAATAATGAGATCTATAAGGATACTGTATTGCAATTGGGATTTACCTCCATTAGGTATCTGAGTTTTGAATTCTGAGAAAAACCCATCACATTTTCCTTCTATTTCCGTGAAATGACAGCTAAAGATTTTTATGATGGTGATGGTAAAAACTGAAATAGCCACTTGACTCATGAAACATCTACACTAGCTATATAGGTGGTATATGCCTCTCCTCAAATTTTGTTTAAAATCTGGCTTCTCCATTAGACCTGTGTGGTGGGGACTACTATTTTAGGTTTTCCGGATGATACCATCTGTTAGCAAGAGCTCCTCTTATATGGACTCTTCCCATTGCTCAGGCATCTTGAAAACAAATGAAGCTCCTTCAGTCTCTTATTGTGCTCTTTTCTGCCAGAAAGAAGGAAAAAAAAAAAAAGAAAAGAAAAAAAATTAGTTCAATGGAAGAAATTGTCTGTGTAGCATCCAAAGCAACATGTGACTCAAACTCCAAATATTCTGGGAAGTTGCTTCTGAAAAAGGCAAGACTGTTTCTCAGCTCCAGCAGATATCTTTCATACTAAGATTCACAGTCACGACCTGATGAAAGAACCTACCTGTTTTGGTTGTGACAGAGCTAATTTTTCTTCTTAGTAAGTAGAATAGTGCTGTCTTTTGGGTTCAATATGGGATTTGGAATAAGAAGAATGTTGATAATATACTGAAGGTTTTAGTTGTTGCTAAGAAATCAAAGACTTTTCAGCTTCCCATGTCTTGCTAGTGTGCAGGTGTGCCAGAAGCTGGGAGGAGAGTAACAGAGCAATGGCTCCAAACTGTCCAATGGAATAGTCTGTATTAGACAGTGTCAGGCTCAGTGTATAGATGAGGGTTAGCTGGGAAGCTGGTTCTCCTTCTTCCAGGATTGCAATTTTGGAATTTTCTCCTCTGAGATCACTGGCCAGGGATGGGCTGGGCGTCAGTTGGTGGGTGGTGAGCAATTGCATTGCACATTACTCATTTGTATATTATTATATTATTATTATATTATATTTAAATTATTAAATTGTCTTTATCTAAACCTATGAGTGCTCCTACCTTTACCCCTCCAATTCTTTCCCCCATTCCCCAGGGCAGGGGAGGGTCAGCAAGTGAGTGTGTGGTGTTGGGCTGCTGGCCAGGTTTGACAATACCCCAACCTCATGGCCAAGTCAGCTGGTTCTTTCCACAACTTCAGAGGTTACCAACACTGAGGCATTTGTTTTGTTTTCCAGCTACATGATGCTTTTGATGATATCGGCTGTGGAGCTGCAAAAATGCCACATACGATGAGACTTGCTAGGAAATCTGAAAAATAGGCAGCACTTGGACTTCTTTGTAAGCGCACCAACATAGTGCACACAACCTCTCCAGGTCAGAGCCCAGCAGCATACTGGGGCGGAGCAGACACTTCTGTTTGGGGAGAAATGCCCCAGGTTTTGAGGTATTTTCAGAGGCACCTGGTGACATTTGGATGGACACTGCTCAGTGAGTGTGACAAGCACAGCCCCAGCGAGGGCTCACGGCTCAGGTCCTGCTCTGGTTTCGCTGTCTCGGGCGGCAAGCTGCCAGCTGCCTGCTCCTTGTCACTATCTGGATAAATTGGATTATCCGGGAAGCCAACCGGGGATAAAAATGCCATTAGAGAAGTAATTCATTTAGACATATAACTATTTAGGATATACTTATGCTTTCAGGAACTCCAGCCCAGAGCTTTTAACCCTTCAGAGGCCACATGAAAATGATTCATGTTTCAAAAGCATTTTTCTGTAGCTTGCAGCACTTCAGGCAACCACGACTTCTGTGCCAGGAAGCCTGCAGCTCTGTGGTGGTATTTACACTCTGCTAACAAAAGGCTTCCAATGGCAATAGCCAGGGAGAGAAAACAACTGGGACTTAGGAAGGAACTCTGCTTATGAAGTTTCCCTTTTTTGTTTGTTTTGCCTCATGAGCTTCATGTTCCAGACTTCTGCGGTCTGGGTGGTTGATCACTGGAATAGGTTGCCCAAAGAGGAGGTAGAGGCCCCATCCCTGGAGATATTCAAGGTCAGGCTTGTTGGGGTTCTGAGCAACCTAGTTAGAGATGTCCCTGCTTACTGTAGGGGGGTTGGACTAGATGACCTTGGGAGGTCCCTTCCAACCCAAATTATTCTGTGATTCTCTTCTATGATTCTCCTTTCACCAGAAGCAGCAAAAGATCATTCTCTATGTGCCACTTTTGTATCTCTCTTGATTTTTACAGACTTCCATCACATCCCCAACTCCTCCAGCTGGTTCTTTCTGGGATGAAAAGCCCCAGTCCACTCACCAGGTCCTCTTCTAGGGGCTGCTTCTCTCTAGGGGCACCCGTGGACCCCTCTGCACACCCAGAGTGGGCAGAGCCTGGTTTCTCTTGCCTTCCTAGTATTTCCCAGCATCTCCTTAAGTTTCTGCCATGATATTGAGTAGCAGACAGCAGAAAGGGGCCTGGAGCAAAGCTATTTTTTCTCGGTGCTTCCTTGCAGAAGCTCTGCACACCCCTGCAGAGAAGCACTGAGGGAAAAAGCGCCCAGAAACGTGAAAACGAAGCTGGGCTCCCCGGGCCAGCGGTGGGCACCGGCGAGGGGCAGGCAGAGGGACCGGCTGGTCCTCGCTTTCCTTCCAAAACACGGGCTGGAGCCAGCAGCACCTGAGGGCAGCCCGGGGGCCGGGCCGCAGGTTGGCAGCACCCTGCGGAGGGCAAAGCGCTGCCTTGTATTAACACACACAGCACCGTGCCGGGGCTTTAGGGCAGGTAGGTGCGTGTGAGCTGCTCCCGCTCAGGAGCAGGGCAAATGGATTCTACCGGGGCTTGCGGGAAGTGGTGTGGTCCCGTAGAGAGCGGAGGGTGGGTTATTGGTGAATTAATGAATTATTAGTGAATTAGTGGAGCTTCCGTGGCAAAGAACTCTCCCATCGGTGTAGTCGTGGCCGAGTGGTTAAGGCGATGGACTAGAAATCCATTGGGGTCTCCCCGCGCAGGTTCGAATCCTGCCGACTACGGCCCGAGCTTTATTTTTCCTATCCCTGGCCCGGAGGTTTTCCTTCCCCCTGCTCTTCCCAGCGAACATTTTACCCCCAGGCCTCCCGCCGGCAAACATCCGGCAGGGCGGCTGCTGCCGGCCCGGGAGAAGGGAGGGAGGGAGGCGGGACCCTGGGACTGCCGGACGTGGCCTCCCCGCCCGGAGCGATCGGCTTTCCCCGCGCCATGCAGCACGGCCCAGCGCCCGCCGTGCTGGTCACCACCAGGTACCGGGCAGGGCAGAGAGCGGCAGCGGTCCCACCGCCTGCCCCGGCTCCGTCCGCCGCTATGGGCGGGCGCTGCCGCCGCGGAGCCCACCGCGGCCTTCTCTTGGCGGGGCAGGGCCCGCGCAGCCCTTCCCGCTGCGGTGGTGGCGGGCACCGCCCGGGGAGGGGAAGGAAGGGAGAGGGGAAGAGAAGGGAGAAGTGAAGGGAGAAGGAAAGGGAAGGGAAGGCTCATGGACACCCCGCGGCGGGCGCTGAGGCGAGGCCGAGGTGGGCAGTGAGGTGCCGGTGTGTGGATTTGCCCCCGGGAAGCTTCGGATATAGGCAGTTTCTTGGGGATTTTTTTGGCATTTCCCAGCCAGGAGAGACCACTGTTGTCCGGCCCGTCTTGGGTAACCCCAGCTATTTGGTCCCGTTCCCCTGTGGTTACTTATGAAAGAACTTACCCTTCCACGTTGGCGCTGCTGGGGACATGAGATGTGCTCCCACCCTCCGGAAACACCTTTTCCTTGTCAGTATTTTGAGGTGGGTCAGGAGGAATTAAAATTCCCCCTGAACGTACCCTGGTGTGGTCAGTGCTTTTGGCTGACCCCCATTCCCCACTGCTGTGCCCTGCGCCCTGAACCTCACATGCACCAGGCCCAGGGAGCCTGTCTGACCTGAAGTGAGGCCGGCAATGGGCAAAGTAAGGTTATTCTGTTTTCCCACGTTCTTGAGCCCATGCCCTGGGTGGGTGCTGAGGCGCTGCTTCCAGTTGCGTTAAATTTTAAAAACCTGTATTTTCCCATATGTGGTGAATGAACCCTCAAGAGAAATGCCTCAAGAAGAAAATGCTTGTGGCAGTTATAGAGAAGTGATAGAGGTCTTTTTTTTTTTCTTTTTTTTTTTTAATTGCACGAGATACTCCAGAGCACATGAAAGCAGTTCCCTATCAGATGTGACAGGAGAAATGGAAGTGTTGATTCAGCAAGGTCCTGACTCTCGCACCTACCTCCTAGGACATAAGTAGCAACTATTTCAATCACATTAACTTCAAAGCCATTATTTTAATCCTCAAATATTTGGCTGTATAAGGGCCTGACTTCCTTTGGAGCAGTGGCCTTGAACCTTCAAACGTCTCTGACTTATACATGTTTTGTAGGGCTGACTTTATATTAGGTTTAGCCTTGGAAATGGCAATCTGAACACCTGGGTTTACTTTACATTCAGCAGACTTTACCACTTGCAGATTGTCCCACTGATACTGGAATGTTTTCAGTGATAAAATTGGATATATATGTATGTGTGGGATTAAGGCTTTAGCAAGTGAATATATTTTTCTAGCTTGTGTGATAAAATAGCTGTATAGTTGTGACCTTTTTCACCCTTTTTACACACTGGGTTTAGGAGTAGGATTCTTAGTTGCAATGGTAATATAAATAAATAATAATCTGTATGCTTGTGGTTAGACTAGAAATAAAAATGTTTACTGGCTAATTTGTGTCTGATATTTTGCCTTCACTTAATGATTAACAGCCCCTCCCTGGAGGTGTTCAAGACCAGGTTGGATGGGGCTTTGAGCAGCCTGGTCTAGTGGGAGGTGTCCCTGCCATGGCAGGGGGGTTGGAACTAGGTGATCTTTAGGATCATTCTAATCCAAACCATTCTATGTTTTTATGATATGATTCTACAACTAAGATAGTTGTACAAGTTTTTTCTCCTTTTACTATGACCTGAGTTGTCACAGTTTGGTCCCCTTTGGGCAGAGGTTGTTGGAGCTGGGTGCTGCTGATAGAGCTGACTTTACTGAGGCAGCAAGTGCAGAGTCAGCCCTCCTGACCACACAGACACTGGAATGAAGTTTCTCTGGTCACAGCACTTAATATCCCTTACTTTGGTTTCTTGCCTGCAGTGGCTGCTTTCTGCCCTTTTCCATCTTGGCCTTTAAGCCCAGAAGGCTGATTAATTAATGTATAAAGCCTCTACATTAGCAATTCAAAAGATGGGAATGACAAACTGTGGCTCTTCTGTGAAGTGTGGAAGCTGCTCTGTTCAGCTGACCTTTGTATGGTGTCCTCTCCCTCTGTCCTGTGCCGATCCTGTGTGATCTGATTATGCAAGCACAGTGTTACTGGTATGAATGGTCTCCTTGTAGTCAGGTGAAGTGATTCATGTTAGGAAACTTAACCATGTGCCCAAGGCTCCCTGAACTGTTGTAGGCAAAAGCATGACTTGGAGATACACAGGCTAGGTTTAAATGAGGAGTAGGAGCGATAAACCTGCATGTCCAATTTAAACAACAAGCTTTCTCCCTTTGCTTCTTTTTAAAAGGTACTACTGTAAAAATAATGGTGTTTGATGTGAGAAATGCAGCAAAGCTCTGTTCTGTCTTGGGATTTGTAGGTGCTGCTTCTGCTTGAATAACAACAGCAGCATCAAATGAGTTAAAACACTGGGGGCTGCTTATTTTGAAACAAAGGCATTACAAGAACTAGTATGCACTTTGAATATTACACTGTGTCTGTCTCAGCCCCCCTGCTGATTACTGTTCATTTGGAATCATTTTTATATTTAAAAACCCCACATAATCCTGCTGCTATGGAAGAGATAATAGGGGTGGGTTTGGTGTAAAAGATGATAATGAAAGTGATCACAAGACCTAAAGCAAACAAACAAAAATGTAGCTATTCCCCTTCCTTCTAATGGATTTCCATTACAGTCATTGTAGCTCAGGCTTTTAACAACTTTAAAAGAAAAACCTGGGGTGTAGGTAAGGTACTTAGTAACTTCATGACATTTTTAGAACTCTTTGATGCAGCAGCTCTTACACTGAGGTTGTTAATGTCAGCTGGGTACTTCTGTATGTGGTTGGTGTTTTAAGCTAAATAAGGCCATTCAGGAAGGATAGTTTACTGTGATTTTTTCTTTTCTTTACATCAGAGGTGAAAAGCAGGTTAATTGGTCATTTATACTCTCTCTGTGACTGTGTAAAGTCACTACTATCCAACCGAACTTTTGGTTGTCATAGCTGCAGACACAACTTTTGAGTGACTGCACCTCTGGAGAACGCTTCCTCTGCTGCAGGTACCTTCTGAAAAAGCCCAGATGGAGCTGATCTTACTGGCAGGTGTCCTTTGAGTCAGTATTTTGACTGCCAC
The DNA here is from genome assembly GCA_013401335.1 of Brachypteracias leptosomus. Lineage (NCBI taxonomy): Eukaryota > Metazoa > Chordata > Aves > Coraciiformes > Brachypteraciidae > Brachypteracias > Brachypteracias leptosomus. The sequence goes on along the minus strand of VYZX01007995.1, from coordinate 358,573 downwards.
TGAAGGAAACAGCACTCCAGACAATGACTGTTATGGGTTCGACAGACTGCTGTGGGAAAGCCAGGCACCTCTGGACTTACACATAATAGGCACTATTGATTCTGTGTTTAGAGCCCATCGGTGTGAAACTGAGAACAAAATTTTGTCTGATAGTTTCAAGTCAAGTCTTTGCCTGACAGAAAATGAGACCAGAATTTGAGGAGACAGAATGGCGTTTAGGTACCTGGCATAAAATCATGGTCCTAATGTTTTAAACATGGCTTGCAAAGGGGATTGGGTACAAAATTTGGGCTGTGCCCTTGTTTGTTGCTGTCCAATGCATAGAGAACTCTTGAGGTACTCTCTTTAAAAAGCTGTTTATCTAGCTTTACTTTGGAGATTCAGAGGTTGCCTTCTTGGGAGAACTCAAGTTTCGAAAGAACTGTTCAAGTTTTGACATGATGAGAGGAGTCTTTTGAAACTTTATTGGAAATGAGATTGTTTAAACCTGTTTAAAGTGTATTTTAAGTTCATACACCTCATGTATCCTTAGGTGAAAGGGCAGCTGTTTCAGTGAAACTAAACCTCCTAAAGAAAGAGGCAAGAATTCCACGAGACACCTCTGCAATCCACAGGAAGTCCAGGGAGGAAGAGACTTGATGTTCCCCACAGGGCTAATGTTAAAAAAAGGCAGAAAAAATGTTTAATGAAAAGAAATTTGTTTTATTTTTAAACAGACCCTTCTGATTTAATTAAAACCCATTCACTCACACAGAGGAAGGATGCACTCGGAGATGGGTTCAGGGAATGTTCAATGCTCTGGATGATAAACTCCTTTCTGATTCTGGCAGAGTGTTTGACTGCAGTGACAGCAGCAGTGGGTGTGCTGTGGCTTGATGTAGGGATAACTCTGGGGAAAGGATCACTGATCAGATTTGGTGTCCAGTCTATTGAAACAGACTGTTTATTTCATTAAACGTACCCCTCACTTGTGCCCCAACAGCAGCTGCTTGGTCTTACCCTTGGTGTGTGAGCACTATAATATGATCCTAGCATTCCTCTATTTCTCTTGCAGAAATGTCATAAATAATTCGTTGGGTGGGAATCCGGGGAAAGGTGACACCACAGTCCAGTGGATCTGAAGGTGACAGGGGAAGAAAATGTGTTGAGTAGACTGCAGCTGAAGGTGCTTCTTGCATTTTCCTCCAAGAGGAGCCATGGGTGGTTCTGACAGTTGGCAACTCTTAGAGGTTAATGCTGTGATTCTTTGTCTACTTTAGCTGGTTAGGAAAGGACAGGTGGTTTTTTTTCCAGTGGTATTTTCTGTGGGAAAGCAGAGATACTTGAGCTAGTGCACCCTTTCTGCTATTTGGCAACAAGGCTGTCCATCAGACAGCCAAAACCAGAAGGCTGCTCCAAGCAATCATGCACTTCTTTAACTTGCTCAGGCCTGATAGGTGCTTGTCTAATTTTCCTCAATGACCTCCACAGATGGAAACTGTGTGGTTGGCCCTGCAGCCTGCTCCAGCAACTTCTCTTTGTTAATCAGGCTTTAATGAAGTTCACTGGTTGGCTCTTAAACCTCAAGTTATCCCTGCACACCAGCGAGCTCCTTCCTTTCGTGGCCTCTTTCAGCTATGGTCTCTGCCACTCCTGAGGATATCCTAAGACTAAGGAGAGGTGTATAGGGCTTAGCATGAACAGACCTTTACTTCAAAACAAGCCATGATGAGAGACTTCTCATCTGCCCTGCTGGGTAGGACAGCACCTTCAAGCTCCTATGAGTGATGTCCTGTTCTGAATGAATGCCCATCTTCTGTTTACAGAAGTGTTGTGTTCATGGCATTTTGTCTGCAGTGGCCAGTGGCAGGTGCTTTGGGACAGAATCTAGGAGGCAGGCCATGTCCACATTTTTATTGTTGCAGAGTAGGAACAGTGTTGGAGTAGGGTCTGTTTGGTGTCTTGTTGAAATGTGAGTCCTTGCAATGACTTTCTGGATCTTTGAGCTGGATCCTCAGAGAGGCTCAGTTAAAAGTCTCCGTGTCAATGTCTGAACTCTGTGTGTATTTTCTTTTCTTCCCTAGGCAAATTCAGAACACACACACGGGGCTGGATTTGTCAGTGCCGGAATACCAGGAAATCCGTGGGAAGATGATGTCTGGCCATGTAGAGTATCACATTGTCGTTGTCACCCGCCTGGCTGCCTTCAAATCAGCAAAGCACAAGCCTGAAGATGTAGTTCAGTTTATGGTAAATGTTTAATCAGTTCTGTGTTAGTGATGACTTTCTTAATCAGCTTTGATTATTTTGGTCCTGATGTAGCAGATACTTTGTTATCACAGCCTCCCTGGGTCAAGGTCCTTGGTAAGACAACACAGGCTGGACCGTTTCTGCAGTAGGAGCATTATACATAGGTTAATTGAACTTTTTATTCCAGGAGCTCAAAGCAACAATGGTTGGTTGTTGCTTTTAAGGCATTTTGCATTATGGGGCAACAAATAGAAACCAATTAAGCTTTTTATAAGTCCTGCTACAAAATTAGTTTCTCTGATATCTGTATCAGCACCGGGACTTGGTACATAAGCATAAGATAAATATATAATGGTTTACTTGAATGGAGAGAGAGTCATAAGGCAATAAGAGGAATTAACCTTGCAGTAGGTTAGCCTTGACCTGTTAGTCTTCATCTATCAGCCTTGACATGGTTTTTAATAATCCCTAGGAAGAGAGTTTTACAAGGAAGAGTCCATAAAAAACAGTCGAGTTGGATTGTTTTCTTCATAATACCTGCAGAGTAAAGCTTTGAAAACAGCACATGAGATTCATGTCACCTCTTTTAAGTCATCTGTAGTGTGTGCACGCCCACTTGAGCCATCTCACCTGGCACTGTCTATTGAGTCAATGGAAAAAGGTGCATTTAGGGTACATTTCATTTGATGAAGGGACTCAGGGGATGCACCCTGTTGCATGCTGTGAGCATCTGCTCTTTTCAGATGTTTTGGGGATAACTGTAATGTCAGAGTGGCGTGAGTACATGGTTACCTGGTAGAGCATTAGCCCTAGGGTAGCTCACACTGCGTAGAAGATAGCTGATAAATGGGTATTTACATAGTCTGATTTGCAGAGAAAGCCACATCTGTCAAGGTTGTGAAGAGGTGCTTGGTGAGGAGATCTCTAGATTATTGGACTCTTTATGCTACATATAACTTCATGGTAAAAGCAGCAATGCTGGCATGAGAGCCTGTTCTTTCTCCCTCCTTGTCCTTGCAGTGTTTCCTTCCTGGTTCTCTCTTGGGGGGGGTTGTTATTTAGTACTAGTTTACACCTGTTTCTTGAGCCTGCAAGTTGCACAGCCCCATTAAAGTTTGGTTTAGGACAGGGGAAGGGCTCAGCATGGGCAGGTAAGAGAAGGGGATGTGGAATCATTTTTTTTTGCAGCAGCAGCAGCAGTGCCTGCTTATGTGATGTAGTATTTCCATGCAGTGCTGTGCAAGAAAGAACCTGACTAGACCTGAGGTGTTAAACTGAGCTATTGTTATCTGACACTTTGCTTCACTTAAAAAGTGGATAAAATCAGCTTGTTATAAAGGGGAGAAACAGACTTCCTACTGCCCCTCCTGCTTGCTGAGATTGTTGGTTCCCATGTCTGCTCTCTCCAGGAGGATTTTCAGCACTCAGTTGCTCTTTTCAAGTGAAATGAACCTTTCTGATTTCTTCTCTGGTCAGACCTCCTGTCTTATGATTCTTCACGAAGAAGAAAACTGGTGTAGTCTGATGGAAATAACATTTATCTCATCAGATACATTTCTTTCAGCTGGCTAAGTCTGATATATTACATCGTTTGGTTTGTGAGAGTAATTTAAAACCCTGAGCTGGGAGGCTGGAGGCTGGATGCTTTGCATCGATTCATTCCGATAAGTCTTCTCCCTGTGTGTTACTGGGAGGAACAGAGGGATTCACCTGTCCTAGCTTATCTCTCTGTAGGCTGGATATTTTAATCTTGAGTCTATCCCTGCTTTTATGGTCAGCGGGGAGAAGGGGAATGAGGTGACTCATCCTCTGGAAATGCCTCTCTTGTTTGACTGTAAAGGGAAAGTGTTCGATGTTTTAGATGGCAGGGCTGGAGGTCTTCAACTACAGGGTGAAATGCTTAAGGCTCAGTTGAGGTGCATAGAACTCATTGTCTATACCACTTGAGGTGCCCTGGGATTTTCCATGTAGCTTTCAGAAGGTTATGGGTCTGCCATAGGTCCTGCGTGATATTTTCCTGCCCAACATGAGCCCCTTGGATACCCCAAAGCATCTCGGATGGCATGAGGTGCCTGCCTTTAGGCAGAATAATCTGCTTTCTATGATTAGATGTCTGCATTTGCTGTGGTTTTCTAAGCTCCCATTCCAGTCAGTGCAGTGCTGTTGAGAGGAATGTAGCTGAGCATCAGTCCAGCTGGAAGAATCCACTGTGCATAATGTACATGACTGGTACCATCTGAGAAACCCTAAGTTATCCTAGGTGTCTGCACGGGCTGCCTGATGTGACAGGGGACATAAAGGCATTGGCACCGCCGTGGAACAGAGGGAGGTGAGATACAGTAACACCGTCCAGGGCACCACTCGCTGCCTGTGTTCAGGTGAATTGAGTTTCAGTCACATCTTGCCAAAATGTAGTGACTAGATCTGACTGTCACAAGAGCTGAGACACCTCCTGCATGCAGGCAGTAGTCTGAACCTGGAGGTGAGCCCCAGCCCTGTTGCTGCCAGGTGAGGTGAGTTACACTTGTAGTGTCTGTGTAGTGCCCTGTTCTAATGGGTGTTGTAGCACAAACAGGAACCACCACCTTTCCCCAGGGTGTTTGCAGGTGAGGTGTAAGAGAACCGGGTGGCCAGGGTACAGCAGAGAAGAATGAGGTTACATTGGGTAGCAGATCTAACCCATCAAATTTATACTGCAAGGTAGAGTGAGATGAGACATCTGAAGGAGGAAAAAGAAAAAACTGTGTGCCTGTTCTGCTTTCCCACATGTGGGAGCAGGATGGAAGAAGGAACACTTATTCTGATGTTGTTGAAATTACCAAATTTGAGAGGCTGGAGGAAGGTGCCAGTGTCACAGTGCTGAGATGACATGTAGTTTAGGCTAGAGAAGATGGGTAGGCGTGGTAGGATTTTCATTGGCTCTGGATGTTAATCCAGTTTTCACTACCTCAGGAGCCAGATCTGTGTTTTAAGACCCCTTGCCTTTTTTTTTCCTTCCTTCTTCTTCCCCTCTTTTATCTTCCTGAAATATTAGCTAAATTGGTATTCCTTGTCTAGCTCTTCCTCCACCTGCTTCCAGTTGAGGTGACTGCCCTCCATGCTCTCATGCCTTAGGTGGTAGCAGCTCAACTGGGTTTCTGTGCCCTAGGCTGTGAGAGCTGCAGGCAGCGGTGTGATTGAGCAGCATTTATTGCTCAGATAGCTTCTCTGGATCCCCTGGGAAAGAATGGTGAGCTGTCTTCTAAGGCAGTTGTGATCTCTGGGCTGCGATTTAGACCACACTGGGTCAAGAGATACTAAAGGCCTATGACCAAAACCAGATGAAGGTCCAAAAGAGATTTCAGATCTGACATGTGGAGTTACTGCCTTTACTGTGGGTCTAAACAATCCGGAGTTCCCTGTTCTTCAGCCTTAATGGGACTATGCAATGTCAGTACCATAGCATTTCTAACTGCAGCATTTGTGGAGCGTTGGCAGCAGAAGAAATTAACTTCTGTGATGACTTTTAGAAGTTCTTAGAAACTGGAGGGACATTTTAATTTTAAAAATACCCTTTGTAAAATAGGGAAAATGGGCCGTAGAACTGCTTGAGGGTTTATTTGGTAATTGAAGGAAAATTAGTTGCATTTCTTTCAAAGGTCAGAATACTCTTGCCCTATTGAGAGAGTGAAATTGGGTTTATCTTTGGTGCAGCACCAGAGGTACTGCTGCAAAGGTGATATTTGATTATTGCCTGTAGAGCTGCCATTTTCTATGATAAGAAAAACCTTTATTTTTCTTAAATGCTTTTCTTCTAGCCACACCTTACCTTTTTAGCAATTAACTTCTCTCCTCCCAGCCTTATTAAAAATTTACCTAGCTTAGAGTGCCTTCTTTTTCTACCTGCATCCACTTTCATTGCTTCTTTTTTACAAGTTATATTTGTTAGTCAAGTTCTTTCGTTTTCTAAGCTGAACAAGTAACTACTGGTGTTTGACAGGCACAGCCCATTTTTAGGAGGAATTTACTGTAGAACTAACTTCCTTCCATAAAATGAGGGAGTGCAAGTACACGGATGTGTATTCATCTATACTTTCGTCACTGCCTGTTTGCCTATGTTGGCCTTCTTTCTGAGGGCCTCAAAATCTGTGTGTTGGAGTTGCTATTTCCCAACCATACAGGTGTGTCAGGAAGATAAATTCCTTCACATCATAACCTCTGTGATGTGAGAGGGGAAAAAAGAATCCCTGCTTAGCGTAGCAGTGGGTTCAGAAGTTGTTAAGAATTCATGTTGATTAAAAAGAAGTAGGAGAGTGCTTGCTCTTCTGCTGGGCAAAACAGATGGAGAGAACAGCATGCGGTCATGTAATTAAAATCAACCATAATGCATACCCACGAGGTCACCAGGCAACATTAATTCTGGTGTGGCTTGATTTGGGAGTGTACAAGCTGGTGCTTGGTTTGTGCTGTCTGCGAAAGGGGATGCATTCGATCCCTGTATCCAAAGCCAGTGATTGTTTTGAAGGACAGTGCTGCTGTAGCTCCATTTTCTGGCAGTGTTGAGAAGTGGGCTTTGTGAAAAGAAAGTCGCAGTAGCTGTATGTTTTTCATGAAATACTATAAAATCAAGAGGGCTCATCACTAGTGTGTGTTGGCTGGTGGAAGGGTTTGAGTTAGCTCTGAGACCTCCATTTTGTTGAAATCCTTGCATTACATATAAAGCATATGAAGACAAGTTTGAGGTCAGAAATGGGGCATTAAAAGGAGCATGAAAGGGAAAGGAGGCATTAAATCCCATTAATACTGAGTGGGATCAAATCTCCTACACACATCTGAGAGTCCCTTGCTTATATCCTACAGGCATTCTAGTGTGTGTACTTTCATGCATGAGATTCTCATGAAGAAGGGGCCAAGGCACATGCATGAAATTGGAGGGATTAGCAGCAAACTTCAGGCTTTCACTTTGAACTTCCTGGTGGTTTTCTTACCCTTCTAGCTATATTTGATCATATTCAACTTCCTTATTTGTTCCTGGTGCAAAAAATATTCATCCTATTCCTGTCTCTCTTTAAGTTCTATGTTGGATGTTAATTGTTACAGACAAATAGGGTCTTGACCTGGCAAATATGCACATGCTTTGCCATATTTGCATGATTAACTCTTTTGAAGTGAAGTAGATTGAGCCTTTGATATTGTGACTTGACAGAACTCCTTGAAGTGCGTGCACTCAGGCTGACTTACAGGTGGTGGGGGTTTAGCTCCACAGTATTCACAAAGTTCAATTAGAGGCATGGAGGGGGAGAGGATTATTGCAAGATCAAGACCTGGAGGAATTACTGGCAGCAGAAGGAAAATATTTGAATATTAATCAAACAGGACTTTGTTTACTTAATAGGATTGATAAAATGTGGTTTAGAGCAGCGTTTATTTTTTATCCTGACATTTTGGGCCATAGGATTCATCAACCGTTTTCAGGGAGTTGTGAGTGGTAACCAGAAAAAGCAAGATTTAATTTCATTACATGCTCATATACCTTTCTCCTGGAAAATTGTCAAAGGACATCAAATTGAAAGGGTCCAAAATTGTCATGGCAGAGCAATGCTTCCTGAAGAAAAGGTGTGAGAATGCTTTGCGTGATGTGTGGGACCTGGCTGGAGAAGATTCACACTGTGGGGCCTGGCCGGCGCTTTGTAAGGTCCCTGCACTTCCTTTGTGCTGCTGCATCCCATCTGGGGTCCTCGGTACAGGAAAGACATGGACCTGTTGGAGTAGGTCTAGAGTTGGGGCATGAAAATGATGCAAGGGCTAGAACCCCTCTGCTGTGAAGAAAGGCTGAGGAAGTTGGAGTTGTTCAGCCTGGAAAAGAGAAGGCTCCGGGGAGACCTTATTGTGACCTTTCAATATGTAAAGGGGGCTTGTAAGAAAGATGGAGAGTTTTTACCAGGGCCTGTAGAGGCAAGACATGAGAAAATGATTTTAAAAAGTGGAAGATGGTAAATTTAGGCTATACATAATGAAGAAATTTTTTATGATGAGGTTGGTGAGGCACTGAAACAGGTTGCCCAGAAAGGTTGTGGATGCCTCCTGCCTGGAATTGTTCAAGGCCAGGTTGGGCTCTGAGCAACCTGCTTTAGTGGAAGGTGTCCCTGCCCATAGCAGGGGGATTGGATCCTTAAAGGTCCCTTCCAACCCAAACCATTCTGTGACTAAATGCAGCAGTCTGAGGTTATTGAATTCAGCCAGTCCTGCTGCTGCATTTCCAGCCCCAAAGCCAAGGTGAAGATGGCAGTGGTGTTGAGTGAAGATGAGAGGAGCCAGCGGCAGCCAGGGTTTGGGACAGAGGGAGGGCAGGTGAAGAGCCTCAAGCTGTCAAGGGCTTGCAGGGGCCAGCGCTGGGCTTTAGGGAAGCAAGGCATGGTTTAGGCTGGAGGTGGTAGATGATCCCAGCAGAGGGCATCCCTGCACCGTTGGACACCAGCTTGCCTGGTGAGCTGCAGGCTTTGGGTAGCAGATTAGTATGCTTTGGGTACAGCCTGATCACACTTGGTATGCGGTGTCGGCGTGGTGCCTGGTGGTGCTGTGATGTTGTTCAGAGCCCACGCAGATGCACAAAGGCTCAATTAGTGATAGGATGTGAGGGTGTGCATTTACTTTAGCTTCAGTGGTGCAATTAGACATTAATTGAGATTTATGAATAATTTACAGAATTTGATAGAGGAGGAATGAAAATTAAGTGGGGAAAGAAATAAGTTTATATGTCCAGTTCAGTGTTACTTTTTTGAGTATTTTAAAGCTGTTTTGACGTAATCTTGTTGATTGGCTGCTGTCTTGTGATGCTTTCAGACACTAATTTGTTATTTGTTATTGAAATGAATTAGATGTTAAATGGTTTTCACAAATCAGACTTGATTTTTTTTTTTCTCATTGGGGGGTAATATTATTTATTCTTTTTAACAACTACCAGTGAATTCTTCACTGCTCTTACTTTTGTGCTTACCCAGTATTTTTGGGAGGGGCTCTGCTATCATACCCTGTTCTGAGTCCTTCTGGGTCCTAGCAAACCAGAAATGTACAGCAGTTCAGAAAATCCAGAACTGTTTTCCTCTCTCTTTCTGGGGTCTTTTTCAAAGGGAGGATTGTCTTATCCTGGGAACATTTCTTTATTGCTGTCACTTTGTTGCTTGGCTGCTGAATTGTGTGTGATCCTGCGTGTGAAGCACAGCGTTGCTCACTCTTACCTTGTGTTCCTTACAGGAGATGAGCCTAAAATTCTTGTTTTTCATTCCCCTGTCGACTCACGTTTGGTTTTGTGCTTCAGATCTTTCTTACAGAGCTGCTTGCCTTTTGTAACTGGCCACTGAACACACAGTGAACATTGCACAGCTGAAATGCAAATGTTTTTCAAATCAGCTAGCTTGGGTGATAATGACTGCAAGAAGCAGGGAAGCATGAACACTGAGGTGGTGATTGCTCTTTGTGCCTGTGTCCAATCTAGTAAACAAGTCGAGGCGTGTCTGATAATGTCAGGACCTGTTCTCTGGCCTGGAGGGCAGCTAGTGCAGTCTGCCTACATGAAACTTTCTGACCATCTGCAGTGGGCACCGGTGCCCAAACTGGCTGCGGTCTGGTCTCGGCACCAGGCTATATTTTGGGCTGAAAAATTGTATGAGGGAGTGCGAGCTGCCCAGTCCAAACTGTGCCAGGCATTGTCAGGTTCCAGTAGGCACCATAAGATTCCTAATAAACACTCTGATTTCAGTGCCTGAGAATATGCCTGCTACTGTTTAGTTTGCTAGTATAGATGCAGTTTATGGATTCTGGCCTAATCCATAACTCATTTCACTTGTACTTCTGTGCTTTTTGTTGGGCTGACATTCTTTTATGATTGTGTTGGTGGAAGAACTCTTCTGCCTTCTATTCTGAGATGTGGTGCTTGAGTTTCTCTTATCTTTTATGGTGCAGTATTAATTAGTATTCACTCCACTAGAGTTCACTAGCATGTTACAAGAGGATAAGAGCTGGACCTAGTAGTGGATCTGTGCCATATGCACTCCACTAGCACTAGTTTTTTAAGATTGTTTTTCTTTAATCTAACTCTACATTCATTGAAACACATTCATGGATTATGGAGCCATGGAGGGCCATAATACATATATCATCTGTATAATACCACGGTCGCAGGGTATGACAAACACTCTTCATTGTGCCTGTAACGTCACTTAGCGATAGTGTTTTGTTTGTGTGTGGGTTTGTATGTTGATTCTTTAAAGTACTGAATTCAAAACTTAATGTGGCATAGAAGCCACACCATTTCTAACCAGCATTCCCATGGTTATTGCTTTCCTTGTTATATCTTGGGCCTTATTTCTCCTCAGGCTTCCTGTCTTTGTCTGCAGAAGGAATGACTCCATTCACTGTTGGCATATTTTTCCTCTATAAGAACCTGTAGGCCATGGCCAAGTTGTTGGTTTTCATTTTCTTGTGGATAAACTGAATACTTGGGTCAGCTGAGGTCTTTGCCCTTTGGTTTCTGTATTAGGTGTTCTGCAGGACAGCATATGTGCCATTTCTTTAGGTCTTAACAGCCAGAAGGGCACTGAAACCCACCAGGGCTGAGAGATGGGTCTTCTGTCTCAATGGTGAAAAGATTCAGGCTGCCTTCTCCATCAGATGCCTACCTGGCTGGGCTCCTCCTCCCTCCCGTCTCTCAGGGCTGGGCATCATAGAGCTCATTTTTAGTGGACAGGAATTTTTTCTGTCAGAGAAAAGTATCTGGAGCAGTGACCTGTCCAGTATTTCATTAGTTGATGAGTCAGACAAATGGATGCTGGGTATCTGGCAATGAACTTCAATTCCATTAGGGAGTGGAATTTAATTACAGAATTAGAAGACCAGTAACAATGCTTGGGAATTCACTGGGTAGATAACAGGCTTTTACTAGGCTCTATGTAAAGCTCCTTGGTAATACATGTTTTTCCACTTCAGCTTCCAGAGTTAATGTTTCACAGCACTTAAACTACTGTTTTGCTGCTCATGTCTCCCCTGCAAAGAAACTTACCCAGGCAACGTGTTTCATTGCAGGTTTCCAAGAAGTACAGCGAGATAGAGGAGCTCTACCAGAGACTGGCTGCACGATATCCACAGGCTTCTCTTCCACTCTTGCCCAGAAAAGTCCTTTTTGTGGGGGAATCTGACATCTATGAACGAAGAGCTATGTTCAACGATATCATGAAATTCATCTCAAAAGATGAGGATCTAGCAACGAGTCCTGAGTTACTGGAATTTTTAGGTAACTAAAAATTGTGAGTGTCCCCTCTCCCATGAATGTGCTTGATAAAAGTGATATTAAGTTCTTGACTCAGGTAATCAAAAACTAAAGAATGTCAGAATAAAGGCTGCCACTGAAAACATCCTCTTGTGCATCTACAATGCTGCATAGTCATGTTTGCTAGTGTTTTCCTCTCCTCTCAGTGGACACATGCCTCATTCAGAAGTTTTGATACCACAGTGCTTGTTTTGAAGGTATCTATCCCACCATCTCTGATTTGCTGTAGTCATATACATAAGCTGTGATTCAGAACATGTAAGTTTAGGTTAGTGTAGAAATGGACCCTAAAGGGACAGTGCAGGGTCTCCACTGGTGATCAACTGTTCCATGTTTTGTCTATTTTTAATTCCTAATAAAATTACTAGGCCTTGGTGAATAGAGTCCTAAAGTAAATTATTTACCACGAGACAGGTATGAATAAAAGACTGATTATTTATTAGTTAAACCCATTCTCTGGCCTCTTTCTTTTTCCTTTTTTTTTTTTTAATTTTCCTTAGCCTCATGTCCAGCTCTTGTTGCCTTTTCCAGTGTAGTTCCTTTCATGTTTACTCTTCATGTAGTTCTTTTGTTGTGCTCCTTGGGCATAGCAGGGAGTCGCTGAATGAATGGAACAGATGGGCTCTGTGCTCTTAATTCAGCTGAGAGCTGCTGAGCAGGGGGACTCCAGCCTGGTGCCGTGTGGGATTCTCATTGGAACGTTGGTTTTAAGGAAGTGAAGTTGGGAGGTGCTTTCAAGTCCCCATGTGTGAACAACTGATTTAGCAAAAGTGTTGAGTGTGGCCAGATGAGAAGTTCTGTGAGATTGGCAGCTTCCTAAAGCCAAGGGGAGCAAAATTGCGTAACATTTAACAAAATCCTTTTCTAGTAAGGTTTTGGAGTGGATTGTTTGCTGTGAATAATACTAGTCTCACCCTCCCAAAGCAGATGGAATTCAGCACATACACTGCAGATCCTCAAGCTGGTTGTGTGCACTTTCCTTACAAATGCCAGAGATATAGTCAATATATTCAGGAGTGTTCAGGGAGAAGCAACAAGATGATAAGATAAGCAGTGTCCTGACATTCACTGCCTACCCCAGCCAGCCCTGTCTTGCGTAAAAGGGAAGCTTAAGATCACTTGCTCAGTGTAGGCACCCACATTTAGTCAATGAAGTCTGCTCTGGGTGATGTGCCATGCAAGCATGAAAAACTGGGTGAGATAAATCTCCCATACCATGTTACTTTTAAAAGCCAAAAGGATGAAACCTTGACTTCTATCCATCATGGTTTTCACTAGCCTATTTTTAGCTAGTCTCATCATTTTAAGTTGCTTTCCTGAACATCCAGAGTCTTCCAAAGCAAGGAATAGTTCTCTCCTTATTCTCCTGGGTTTTGCATACAGCAAGTATGGTGAGAAGATTTGGTCAAAACACATGTTTCAGTTTGCTGAATTTGTTTGGTTGAATGGATCTTGCATACTGAAGGGAGTTAGAACTTCAGGCTTCATTTTTGAGTGTAAATTGAAGAGCTTCTGTGGAAACTTTTTCATGCTGTCCAATTATCTATTAGCTCAGATGAATTAAATTAGTAACAAAAAATGGAGTTATCTCAGCTAGCTATGTGAAAGTTAGCTACCTACATGTAAGCAGAGTATTTATAGAATCATAGAATGGTTTGGGTTGGAAGGGACCTCAAAGATCATCTAGTTCCAAGCCCCCTGCCATAGCAGGGACACCTCCCACTAGACCAGGTTGCTCAAGGCTCCATCCAACCTGGCCTTGAACACCTCCAGGGATGGAGCATCTGCATGCCCCCTGGGCAACCTGTTCCAGTGTCTCACCACCCTCTGAGTGATGAATTTTCTCCTAATTTTCGATCTAAATCTACCATCTTTCAGTTTGAACCCATTACCCCTCATCCTATCACTACAGGCCTTTGTAAAAAGTCTCTCCCCAGTCTTCTTGTAGGCTATCTTCAGATACTGGTAGGTCACAATAAGGTCTTCCTGGAGCCCTTCTCTTCTCCAGGCTGAGGGAGAGGCATTTACTGCCTCTCTGTAGCCAGTGTAGACAAATAGGCACTTCAGAGGGAAACTCCTCCTCAGACAACATTATTTGGGTGGGATGAATCACTATGTGGAAATTCTATTGTTTCTATTGACTATAGAAGGAACATAAATAAGCAGATCAGACATGTTCTGCCATGTCTCAGATAAAGTTCATTTCCTCTGTCTTTCTCTGCTTTACTTTAAATCAGTAAACAGATCAGGCACATAATGACATGTAGCGGATAGAAGGAACAGTCAGGAACGTTGAAAGAGGGTTGTTGTGGGTGTTGGTCTTTTCCCCCAAGTAACTAGTGATAGAATGAAAGGAAATGGGCTCAGGTTGCACCAGGGTAGGTTTAGATTGGATATTAGGAAAAATGTCTTTACTGAAAGAGTGGCCAAGCACTAGAACAGGGTGCCCAGGGGAGTGGTGGAGTCACCATCCCTGGAGGTGTTCAGAAAACGTGTAGACGTGGTACTTTGCAACATGGTTTACTGGTCATGGTAGTGTTGGGTTGACGATTGGACTTGATGATCTTAGAGGACTTTTCCAACCTTAATGATACTATAAGGGTTTTACAAAAGCTGGTTGTGTCCTTCACTTCCCAAACAAAACCATGAGGATCAGGTGCAAGATATTAAATAAAACATAATTGTTACCCTGCGTACTCTGTTTTGCATCCATTGTGTTTTGCAGGAACAAAATCTACTAGTGCCATTGACTTCAAGGGTAAGAACATTCCTGATGACAAGGAGAAAGAAGACAAAGAAAATGAGGCGTTGGATTTTTTCAAAGAGGAGAAGACTCCTGACTTAATCTCACAGCTTTCATCAGTGGAAAATGCCAAAAAGGGGGAGGAAAAAGAAGAGGAAGAGGAGGAAGGAGAGGAAGAAGATTTAGACCCTCTTGGTATAATCAGGTATGGCTGGTAGTGCCTTTGTTACTCAGTATTTAGCCTAGTTTTCTAAACAAATAAGGCTGTTCTATGTCACTGTCCCCTCATCCCAGCATTTTACAACATCAACCACTTCCAGCTGAATTTCAGAGTGGAGAGGACTCTGCAGTTCATGAAGTAGGTGCCTCAGTAGAGGGAAGAGACTTTGTAGTGCCTCTTTAGTGCACTCCTCAGGAAATCCAAGTGACAGAGGGACATTGTGTATAGTCTCAGCTCCAGTAGGCACTTTATTGAATATTATGGGGTACCACCACAAAACATAAAGCCACCATGGTCTATNGTTTCTGATACAGGCCCCGATGCTGTTGGTCTTCTTGGCCACCTGGGCACACTGCGGGCTCATGTTCAGTTGGCTGTCAGCCAACACCCCCAGGTCCCTCTCTGCCTGGCAGCTCTCCAGCCACTCCTCCCCAAGCCTGTAGTTCTGCTGGGGGTTGTTGTGACCAAAGTACAGGACCCAGCACTTGGCCTTGTTAATGTGCCATTCTGGAGTATACTGGTGTTTACAGTGTCTGGAACTGCTTTTGAGCTCACTTGTGTCTACAAGGAGGTGAAGTTATAGCAGCGTAAAGACCTAAAGAGACAACGTATCGATCATGATGTTCACAAATAAGCTTTTCTTTCCTTCTTCCCTTATTTGAAGGTGTCACATGCTAAGTGCTTCTAAGACATAAGCATTAACAGCTTGAAAAACAATAGTTGAATCAAAGCTTGCTGATCTCAGTATTGGGGTTTGTTTACCTGCCCAATAATTTCCAAACAGTTATTTTCTTCACTTCAGGATGGAATTTCTCACTTAATTTCCAAAAACATTTCTAACTACTGAAG
The DNA here is from genome assembly GCA_013401335.1 of Brachypteracias leptosomus. Lineage (NCBI taxonomy): Eukaryota > Metazoa > Chordata > Aves > Coraciiformes > Brachypteraciidae > Brachypteracias > Brachypteracias leptosomus. The sequence goes on along the minus strand of VYZX01007995.1, from coordinate 343,228 downwards.
CCTGGAAGCAAATTTAGTTTCTTATTGACTGGAATCATGAGTAATGACTACTTTTTTTTAGGGTGTCTCAGGCTTTGGATGCCCAAGTAGAAAAGGCTTAGCTGTTCTTGATCTTCAGTAAGCTTTGACTAACTCAACTGAACTGTTTCAGCCACCCACAATCACCATCCACTACTGAATGTTCTTTGCCTTGGACTCAGACAGTGCTTTCAAAATGCTTCTTCATAGCTATAGACAGTAACTGATAGTAACAAGCCAGAGCCCTCTCTTGGTGTTTCCCAATTATCTTGAATTATTTCCAAGGGAATCATTCACTCCAAGGTCTAAGCTGGAGTCTCCCACACTAAGTCAGGTCAACTACAGTGGTTAATGCTGGGAGCACCATTTGGACTTTGCTCCTGCTGTTACAATCATGCATAACTGTTGATGCCCAGATATTGTCCTTTTTACTCTAAGTACTTAATCCTTTACGTATCACCAGAAAACTTTAAATATTATTCTTCTGACAAAGCACAAGCATAATTACTCAGCATCAAAATTATTCTTTTGTTGAGGAAGAGTTTAAAAAAGTTAAATATTTACAATGAGAAGTTAGATACAGCAGTGCTTCTCACAGAATGGTCCTCAGTTGGTAAGTTTACAAAAGAAGCTGTCCTTTTTTGGATAGGAAAATGATCTATTGGGTTAGCAAATGCACAGTTGTATTTTCTGACTTACAACAAGCAGAAGCTGTAAAGAACTTGCTGTGCCAAAACAAGCAAGAATTTTGCTTTTCTGCTCCACATGGTTTGACATAGCATTTGAAAGTCTTGATTATTTTGGTCTTTTAATGCATTGGAGGATGACAAGATCTGATATTTAATCCTCATGTAGTTTATTGCTGCCATTCCTTTTGAGAACAGAATTCTTACCAAATCAGGATAACTTAATTTATATAAGAAGTATGGTCTTTACTGGTACAGAGTGTAGCATGACATGTTATGCAGTCAGATGTTTTTCTCTCTAAACTAGTGGTTGACTATCTATAAGTAAAAATATTTCCATAGGTATTTATTATTATTTTTGTAAATCTCATGTATAGTGTTGAGGAGGAAACATGAAAGTGGAAACAAGAATCCTGTATCTGATTTTACATTGTCTCCGTTCTCCTGTAACTCACTCTGCTTCCATAGAAGATATTTTCAGTTCACAGAGTTATTACAATTAAGTAATAGTTGTCTAGGTAGGAGACTAAAAGCAGGAGCTTAGCTGTCAGTGAATGAGCTTTTTAGGTGGCTGACCATTTTAGGGTGTCTCCTGTGCCCATCAAAATGTTAGGTGCTTGCATGCTTTAAAGAGGGAGCTTGCAGGCCTCACACCTTTAGCGCTTCAGATGTGCTTGAAGTTACTTCCAGATGGGAATGAGTAAAAAAGGAGGTGATGCAGACTGGATAAATACATTTAGTAGTAAACTGCTCCCTAGTGCCTAACAAATTCAGGTTAAAAGATAAAATAATCCACGATCCTTTCCCCTGTGAAAAACCTTTGAAAAGGCTTGAAGTCAGCACTGAAAAAGCCAGTCCATTCCAAGCAGTATCTGTGGCCAAGGTGCTTTAAGCAGCAGAGCTCTGACCTAAATTGAATCATGTGTTTGGCATAATCATACAGATTTTTTTCTTTCTGGATGAGGATGAAACTGCTCTAGTAGCACAGGCCTCCATATGTTGTCATCACGCTTCATTTGGTAACAACTTTTCCTCCTGGGCCAGAAGGCTGTGCCTTGGATTTGGCCCAGCACTGCCACTGTGCTGCTGAACCACCAGATAGCCAGTTAAATACAGTGGCCTTAGGGTAAGATGCTAAACTAGGGTCTTTTTTTCTGGTTTTGTATTGCTGGTGATCATCCAGGTGGAAGCTTATAGTGGTCTGGATCCTTTTGCCTGGAGGAGACATCCCAGATGTCCCTTCCTCACAGGCAAGGCTATGTCGGAGTTGCTCTTTCATGTCTGGTGGGCAAATCACTTGCCAATTCTGCTCTTCAGCTTTTGTGGATATAAATGATAGTCTAAAATTTTGTGTTTCTGTGCTGTAACATTCTCATGGCCAAACGCTTTCTTTCTGTGTTAGCAGGGTGATCTTGCACCACATCTGGGATTCTTAACAAAGAAAGGCTGGGTTGTTTCTTGTCCAAACAGGGGACACTTCCAAAACCATAATACATATTTCTGATTAAGTTTTCAGCTTTTAACACCCTCAGGTCTGGTTCTTCCTAGAATAAAAGGTGCTCAAAATTAGATTACATTTGTGGGGTGCAATGTTGAAATTCAATTTGAAATATGTTTTCGAGTAATTTTTTTCTCCTCTTCACCCACTGCCCTTCTGGGTAGTTTGGAGTGTTGTTACTCCAGTGTATTGTCACCAGTTACTCTGCAAGTTCTCCGGGACATTTGTAGAAGTCTTTTGAGCTTGGGACAGAATATGCAGGTCCTGCAAGAACATTCACTACTGACAGGGAGTAAGAGGGTCCTTTGACGTCAGCTGTGCAGCAGGGAGTGAATAGAGTGTACTCACTTTTGTAGCAGTGACGCATTTCTAGCTCTATTTCACTTTTCTTGCCAGTGTAAGTGTACAATGACTTGTAAGTCATAAGGCTCTCATAGCCAAACTATTTTTTTTTAAAGTTAGCATCTCTTTTTTTTTTCTTTTTCTTTTCTGGTAAGCCACAGGTCATTAGAATATTCCTTTGTTAAAATGCTTTAATTCTTTTGGAAGTGGGAAATTGTACATATATTTTACTCCACATTGTAGGGACAATATTAGATATGCTGACTTAATCTTTGTCTCTGCTCTCCTTAAAGTGAGTGCCCTACTACTATTTATCACTCTTCTCTAAATCCATCTATCTCAGCATTTGCAGATACATATTTTTAAGTGCTTAGTAAGCTACAATGGTGCTTTGGTGGTATAACTGTGGTCTTAGAGGTTCAGAATCTTTTAGTACTGCTGTCTTTAAAGGATTTTTCTCATAAATTGCAAAAGAGTACTGTGTAGCTAGTCACAGTTGCAGGGGTTTCTCCAACTGAAATGCCTTCCGGAATAAAAGAAGCAAGAGTACTTGATCTGAAAGAGGCTAATCCTCTGAAGGGAAAGGCATGGAAGACAGCCATGAGATGGAGCAGCTATGCACCCGCAGCTAGGATCTTCTTCATGATGCTGCTGAAAATTTTGCCATGGAAAAAGGTGTAATTTGCCAGTGGTTTGAGTTAAGATTTGTGTGAAGAGAGCTGTGGGAAGCAGGAATCCAGAGCAGCATCGATGCTAGTCAGCTCAGCTGTGCCAGGGCATGTTGGCTGAGGCTGACTGGGCAGTATCTGGCCATGTCTATACCGTTACTTTCTCCTGTCCTCCAAATTAGGTTTGCTACATCCACAATATCCACTGGAAATGACTGTGCTGGCCTGGGCTGTGACTGGGCTGTGATCGGGAGGGTTTAGGAGAAGGCAGCTTGTCCCATGCCAGGGACTGTCCTAACAGCTGAATTGTTGAACTGTGTTCCTGTGCTTAGGCCCAGGGTGTGAAGGAATTACTAAAAAATAACAGTATGGTCTTGATCTCCTCTGCCCACAGGGGTTAGCTTTGTGCCTGCTGCCGTGTTTGCTCCCAGCCTGCCCTGAGGCTTCCCTGGGGTTTGCTTTCTGTAGGGAATTCAGGCCACCGGTTGTGGATTTTTTTAACTTGATCCAAGCAGGGTCAAGTTATGTTTCTAGCTCTGAACCTTAAAAACAATTTTAAAAACACATCACAGTAACTGAATTGAATTTTGTCTTCTCCCTCTGTGGATGAACTATGCAGTTTTGTTGGTTGTAGATTGAAACCAAGAGCTTTAGCATCTCTCTCTTCTCACTTTGTAGTTAACTGAATTTAGTGCTTGTGTTCAGTTTACTCCAATAAACCTGAGACAGCAACTGATAAAAATAACTCAGAGCCAGCTTCTCTGAACAAAGCAGGAACAATTTTGCAAAAGGACCATGACTGCTTCATGGGTCAAAGCATGAGGCAGCCCTTTCAGTGTATGTGTTTCTTCAGCTGCAATTAACTTCTGAGGTAATATTTATTAACTTGCTTGGGGGAACCCACCTTTTCCTGTGCCTTCCTTTCCTGTCCACAGCTTTCTGCAGCCCTCACAGGAGCCTCCCCTCCACACACGGTTCCCTCCCTTCCGTCCTTTTAAATTTGCCTCCCTAAATCTTTCAGTGACAGCCTGTCTTCCCTCAGCCCTCGGTTTTCCTGGCAGAGGTGGGTATTCCCCAGGCAAGAGCTTTTCTGTTTCCTCGTGGGTCCTGGAGAGTTTCTGTCTCCACTCTCTACCTTTGTTATTGTTTCAGAGGATTTCCCTTCGTGGCTTCTCCTCATCCAAATTTGTGTCTTTACAGAGGAATAAAGACACATGGGTAGGTGGAAGTTTTGCATCTATTGTGTTTAAATGCAGATACAGCTAAGTGCTGACAATAGTTAGGAAGGGATAGGTCAAGTGAGGGATGACCTTTTGGGGGCCTGTTGCCAAAAGCTTTTAAAAGCTCTGTAGCTGGTTGTTGCTGGGGTCAAGTTCAACCACCCCTGGTGCCAGAGGTTTGCCGTTGCTGGGTTTAGTTGGTAAGGAGGTTATTAAAGTACTAGGGGCTTTTTCTGGCTGCAGATGAAATAGGTGATGGCTTTGAGCAACAGATTGGCAGGGAAGGAGCAGCCAGGCAGCCAGCCCTGGCCTTGCCAAAGCCCTACAGAGTCAGGCTGGCTGCAGGAAGAGGTAGGTTGGCACACAAGGCAGCAGTTGTTTCTGTGTTGTGTCCTACACCTTCATGTCTCCCAGCCCCCTCATGGCAGCCAGGATAGAGTTTGACTTCTGAGCTGTTTATCCCAGAGCTCCCTTTCCTTTCCTTTTCTCCCCTGTTGTCACACAGAAGGGCCTCAGTCTTTTGTCTTTGGGGGAGAAATGAGTGGCAATGTTTGATCTTACTTCCTCTGCCAGAAACCTTGGGCTGCTGAAAATGGCAGAAATCGGATTAAGGGGAGTCTTGCATTTAGCATCTTTCTGGGTGGTTTTATTGATGGAGTGCCCAGAGCTGTAATAGGTGAGGGCAGTGTGCTTGCTGGTGGATTTTCACATCCAAGGAGAAGAATTTCTGCAGACTGGAGTGGTGTCATGGCACAGCTCCCGTCTACTGGACAGATGGTCTAGAGCAAACTTGTCAAAATGTGTGTTCAGCTGCTCTGCGTTCTGGTCCTTGGTTGGCAGGGTTGTACTCCTGCCACTCCTCAGGCTGCCACTCCTCAGGCATCCTCCTACTCCTCAGCCACTCATAAATTCACAATTGCCTTTTGGTACGTGCATGACTTCCCCTCTGAATTCAGTAGGGTTCATACACAGCGGTAGAAACACTTGTCTCTCTGTCCTGATCAGCTGAGAGAGGGTGAAGGTGTCAAAACCTCAAAGAAGAGAGAAGATACAGGTTATTTTTTCTTTAATGAAATTCAGACAGTTAAAACAATGAACAAGAAAAGAAAGAGCCTTGTTTTCCTAGCAGTGTGTGTATCCGCGCTCACAGCTGTGAAGCCCTCAGAGATTTAAACAGGCAGAGCTTTATTTTCTGTCAGTAGTTGAGTCACAAGCTTAGGTTGCAAGGCATGCTCGACCCTCACTTTGCCAAGTGACAAGAGTATTTGTTGCAGTTCCAATCCAGCTGCTGTCAGATTGGCAACTTGCAACGTCCCAGTAAACAACCCCATTGGTTTTCTACTGAAACATTACTGACAGTTGAAATTTTTCTCAAAACCAAGGATGTAGCCTGGTATAGTGTTCTTGCTCATCAAAGAGAGGAAAAAGAAGAAAAGGCAGCAAAAAGTCCATGCTTTGTGATCTTAGAGGTCTTTGCCAATCTTAATGATTCTATGATTGTATAAGCCTCACTTTTCATAAGTTGTCTGTTCTCAAACCTTTTTAGGGGCAACTTTGTAGCGTCTCCTTGGAAGTATTTTTGATTGGGTGGCCAGGGAGTAAAGCAGGTTGGCAGGGATGCTCTCCTTGAAGGAGTTCAGTCCCTCCAGTTTGTCTGTCCTGACCTTTGTCATGTTTATAGGTGCTTTGTGCCTGTTGTTCTCCCATGCAATGGGCTCTCCTTTCTCTTCTGTGTCCAGTCCTGTCTTCCATCACTAGAGGTTTCCTTACTGCAAATCTTGCTGTCCCTCCACAGATGGAAGGTTGAAGGTAATGTGTCTCATGAGTGGAAGAAATATACTCTCTTGGAATATGTTTTCCTTGAGAGAACTCTACCAAGGCCTGTGTGGCTGCAAGTAGTGGAACTGAGAACCTTTTCTAGCTGTACTCTCCAACCAGGGGAATCAAGCTGGATGTGTGGAGGACTCAGCCCTATTCTCCCAGTGCTGTTCTGTGGTAGTGCTGACTGAATGTAAATGCACTCAGGAAAACAGATTTTCTGATATTCCTGGGCTGGTAGTTGGCATGTGTTACATCCATGAGCACTGCTTCAGGAGACCATATTTGACAGGTGATTACAAAAACTTCACATACACCCCTGGAAATTAGAAGGAACCTGTACCTTGAATCTGAGCTAGGACACTCAGACTATCCAAGAGGTTTGGAGAGGAGTGGATGCACAACTTACAGATCTAAAGTTGGCTGCTCTGTGTTTTCTTTTACTCTGGAAATAGTCACTTCCCTGACCTAAGGAAAACTTGTGAGAGTCCTCCCCTGTGCCAGCATTGTCCTTACCTGCATTCATATTTCCTGGTCTAGGGTTGGATTTTTGGTCCCACAAGATTATGCAGTCAGTATTTCCCCAGGTTTTATGTTGCACGTTGAAGCAATTGCCTTGGTTAAACTTCAGCATTGAGTTTCTGTCATGGCTGGCTTGAGTGATTCCAGTACATGCACAGCTGGAACATGAGGATCCTTTGGGAAGGAATTTAAGTAATTATTTTAATGTGCTTCATTTTCTTTCTGATTAGAACACTGAATATACTTTAATGGGTTTTATAAATAGCAAATTTGTGTTTATACCGTCATCCTAAACCCGGAGGACTGCAAATAACTCTGTAGTCTGTGTAGTGTTACAGCTGCGTCTGCCATCCGGCAGTGTTTGCAAGCAGAACACGAATGTAACTACACCTGGAGTAAACTGCAGCAAGGGCTTAATGGCTTAGTGCAGCATCCGACAGCAAGTGAAGAATATGTAATTCAACTGGAAATACAGGGGGAATTGCACCAGTGTAAATATAAATACCCATCTTGGAATTTGGTCAGCTTGCTGAAGTAGATGTATCTGCTTTTAAGAAAGATGTCACAGGATTTTTAATGAACCTGGTTTGTTGATTACAATATATTAAAGCAATGAAACTTGCCGCACTCTTCTCTGTGTATAGAAGAATTGTAGAGCCAAGTAGTGTCAGGGAACTGGAATTAAATACCATTGCCACTAGCTGGCACCAGCTTTCAAATAATTCCCATAGTCCTCCGAGTGAACTCTCAGCTTTTGATTTCCCCATCCTGTTTAACAGCAGTGTGTGGTCATTTGTAGCCCTGCAGAACTGAGCAGCGATGCCGGCATCCAGCAGCCGCCCTGAGCTGTTCTGCAGGCGTGTCAAGCAAGTCCTCACTTAACTGAGACAGGTTCGTAGGAGGCAGGAGATCCTTTAGAAGGGATACAGGACAAATTTACAGCTGCACAGAATCAAAAGTGGTTTTTTTTTCACTTCTGCTTTGGAAGAGGATTGAACATGATGTAATTGGGCAGATTTAGACATGTTTTGTTTCATGGGCTTTACAATAATAGGATGACTCAAGTCCTTAATTAGAATAAAAAAGCATTACCTCATTGATTAGCCTACTCCTTTCACCAAGGCACGGGAAATCTTTAATCGGCAGATGCAGGGAACTGCCTGTATATGAGACAGACTGCTAATGAGGGATGGATTCTGAGCTGCCCTGTTGCTCCTCTGTTCAGCAAGTAGAACAGAATGGTTTGCTCTAGAAGAAGCTGGCTGTGGGGTGAACGTGTGCTCAGTTTAAATCAAAATGGGAGACTTGCTTTTTCCTTTCATCTGATGCTGTCAAGCTCCTAATTCAGCAGACTTAATAAAACCATTGTTCCCTTTTCCCCATGGATCTGCTGCAGAACGTTCTGTCTTGCTTTCAAAGGATCAAAGAACTGGCTTGTCGAAAACTGTTTTTGGAAGCAATCTGTAAAACTTTGCCAAAAAAATGCAGCCCTTTTAACTCCAGGCTGGTACTAATGAACACACCTGGGGATCACATCACTTGCTACGGCCCCTTGCAGCAGTTGCCCAGATCTGGAATCATCTGAAGTTCCAGGAATGTCCTAAAGGACAGACACATCTGGGACTTGGCAGCTCTTCATTCTGCACTTGCATTTCTCAGGTTGCATCACAGTACTTAAAAGTTAGATCTCTCCATTATCCCTTTGGTTAAAGGAATAAAACTAGTTTTATAGGCCTGCCTGGGGAAAAGTTTCCCTTTGCACAGAAATAGGCATTCAGATCATTGTTAATGACAATTGTCATCGAAGTGGAAGAAATGCTTTCTGTTGCCTTCCATACATTGTGGGTAAGACTCAGAACTTTCTTTCCATATTGCCTAAGATGCCCAGTAATGTCCAAATCACAGAGGGAAGTAAGATTTATCACCACAGTGAATTATGCAGCTGTGGTAGGTGGTGTCACTAGTGGAAACTAGTAAATAAAAGCAGACAGGAACTTTAGTCTTGCTCTGTGCCAGCAAGGATGAAGTAGCTTCTGTCGAACAGCTAAATCCTTCCGCTCCCTGGAGCAAGCTGGCCACATCCAAAACAGGAAGGGCCCTGAGCTTGTACTGATCCCTGAACTATGTCCAGGCATCATTTGGGAAAGCAATAATTAGCTTGGGCCAAATTCTTACCAGGAACATGCCAAAAACTCGCAAGACAGATATCTCTTAGCCCAAGCCCTGACTAGGTTTATTTGCTAGTATAGATGTTGGGTTTTTGTTGTCAACAGGAGAATCTGAAGAAGGTGCACATTTAGGAGTCAGAGTTGGAGCTGTTGGGGCCCTTTAATGAGGCTTTTCTTGGCTGTCCTGGGTTCAGCTGGCAGACAGTGCTGCATGTTTGTCTGGCACTCAAGGGTGCTCTCTGTGGTCATAAAACACCAAGGGCAGGGAAGTACAGAGCTGGCTGCTGTGGCTTCTGTCAGCCAGCACTCTTTTGGGTGATGGCGGTCACAGCTCAGGAGCTTGTCCAGGACTGGATGGGTGCAGCCAGCCTGTTTTGGAATATAGGAGTTCAGCCATGCAGGTCATGGTGCATCAGTTGGCTGGGGAAAGGCCTCGACTTGGGTTTTTGCTTGCATAGGCTGTTTTCTGAGGTCTGCTTTCTGAACCATGATTTTCTGTAATAACTGCTACTTATTTGGCACAATACACAAACTGGACAGAATGGCTTGGATGGAAGATTTCCAAGCTTCTCTCTTTCTTGCTTTCTTGCTTTTTGTCTGCAGTAGCATCCGCGGCATTCTTGAAGGCATGATTAAACACAAAACATGGTGTCATGGCCTCAAAACCACCTTACAACATTATCTAGACCCATTTGCTAAAGACATCTCATTCTTCATCTGTGTGGTGGGTTATCTGCCAGCGTAGGCTGTTGCTGCGTGTAGGAGTCTTGTCCTGGAAACTTGTCCCTGAGTCATCTGTCTTTCTCAGCTTGGCTGTGAGTGACAGAGCCATGGCCCCAACTGTTCTTGCAATATGAAAAAAAGCAAATGTGTTCTGAAGAGGCTCCTGAGGGCTAACCCTCACTTCCTCCCCCAGGGGCTGTTACAGCAAACCCTGACCTCACTGGCATTGCTTTGACTTGTTCAGTGGTCCTGCCAAGAGACAAGGGCAGTGCCACACAATGTGGGATGCTCAAACAAGAGGGAGAAGCGTGTGGTCCAGAGCTGCTGGCCAAGGACTCAGGGGAATTAGTTTCAATTCTTCTTTTCAAAGACATCTTGTTTAGGCTGCAGACAGCTCAATTCTGTTTTTCAGGACCATGTTTTATTCCCAATCTGTAGTAGAAGAATGCTGGCATGCCCTGCAATGTAGAGGTGCAGAGAAAGTGAAGTGTAAGAAAGGTTGTGAGGTATTTGTCCAAATGTTACGGTCTCCTTGCAATAAGCCTTGTTTTAGTTGCCCTTGGGAGGTGGTGGGGGATATAACCAAGGCTGTTGTATCCCTTACTCTCATGGAGCAACTTGCTTGGTCTGCCAGTCATTTGCTAGCTGTTGACAGCACAGCACCATCCATTGCTCATGTGAGGGGAGCAATTGTGGTGCTGTTGTGTGGTGCAAGGCGGGTGCAGCTGATGGATATTGCAAAGGATGCCAAAGTATCCTTAAACCCTATACACGAATGGACAACATGGCAAAATACAGTCTCCTTTCTGCTCTCTGCTTATCTGTTCTTCCTGGAAAAGGCTGGTACCCAGAACCCCTCGCAAGGACCGTTTCCAATAGGTGACATGGAGAAAACTGCATCAAGTTTGTCTCTGTATGCAGTCCTCTGGCAGTATTTCATCAAGATGTGCTCCTTCAGACACCACCATGTGCCTTTGTTCTGTGTCCAAAGAACATCATAAACACCCTCTGTTTCAGGCTATGACTTTGCAGAGCTCTAGCACAACCCTGACGTTATTTCAAGCACTTTGAACTGAAAATCAGATGCAGAATAAATAATAATTCCAGGACACCACACAGAGCAAGGGAAGACCAAGACCCAGTGTTTTATCGTATGGATGCAGGATCAGACATGGGGGAAGCTTGTGGCAACTTCTCACAGAAGCCACCCCTGTACCTCCCCAGCCACGAAAATCTTGCCATGTAAACCCAACACAGCAAGGTCCTCCCTTGGGGGTGTCAAGGAAGATGAGCAGAGACAGGAGTAAGTCCAGGAGCTGCAGACAGGAGCTGGGTGGGCAGCACAGAGAGGCTCACTGAGAGGCACAAGGCAGCCCCATGAATCAGCACCCGGCATTTTGGCTGTTTCATGTGCTGTATTTTTACAATCACACTGATCCTGTGATGTTGGTTCTGTGTCCTAGCCATGTGAAGTGTCTGCTGTAGCATTTCTTCTTATGGATCCAGATCCTGAGATGTCCTGAGTTTGTTTTCTGTCTGAAATCATCATTCTTTTCTCCAATATTGCCACAGCTGCAGTAACACCAGGGAGTAGCAGCTTTAAATGTTGTGCAGCTATTTGTAATTGCTACTCCCCTGCTGTCATCAGCATCATTTCATCACTTTTCCTCTCGTCCCTCCTACTGACACAGATCAGTGATACAATTTCTGCTCCCCTTGTGTATTCAACCAAAGATTCCTCTCACCAAACCTCAGTTCATTTCTCACATCTCTCCAATGGTTTAGTTGCACGAGATTCTCCACTGGTGTAAAACGGCATAGGTTTAATGTAGTTTGAGTCCCTTTAGAACTTGTGAGTCAGCAAACTGGCCTGAAGGATCAAGTTACTTGCCCAGGCTCACACCGTGAGTCAGCAGCAGCAGCCAGTCCTGAAAAAAGCTCTCCTTGGCCTAACAGAGCACTACACACTTGCTGCTTTCTGTCCCTGCACAAGCTTGAGGTCTCACATTGTCTGGGATTTGAGAGCCCGAGGTGTTTACCAGCATTTCTACCCACAGGTTGTGTTCCCTGATCCATTTTCCTGCTGTGTCCCTTGCGGCACGTGAAACTTCAGCGTTTCTAATGCAGGCAGCCCCAAGGGGACAGGCTGGCAGTAGCAGATCATCAGGTAGCTAAGCAGGAGCAAGGAGCAGCATCTGCAATGAATCACTTGGGTGGATCTGCAGGCTCGTGTTGCTTGTGTCAAGTCATAATTCCCTGGGGATATGAGATGCTATTGGAGGCCTCGCTGAGATCATCCTTCTACCATCTCCGAGGAGTGCTGTGGGAATAGCGTCTGTCCCTCTGGGGGATCTAAACTCAGAGATTTGCCAACAGGAGAAGAATGATTTTGGTTATGATTGTAGAATATTATCATGGCTGTTAGATAACACCAGTGCTGGGCTGGATCTCATGTGTGAGCCAGAACATTTACAAAGACTATTTACTTCTTGTTCCTGTAGCTACGTGTCTGTGTGTTGCTTGCCTTTATCCAGTTCTGCGACTCAGCACCCAGCCCCACTGTGCTCCACAGAGGGCTCATGGTGCTTCCCCATCAGAACCCATCCTTTCAGCATCCCAGCCAGCTCCTGCGTGCACCCAGCTCAGCACCCAGCCCCTGAAACTACTTGTGTTGCAAAAGCTTGTGTGCCGAGAAGTCGGGCAGCGATGAAAACATAACTAGGAATCCAATTTAAAAAATGCAGAACTACGTCAGCTGTTTTCCTGCTTGCAGCAGAAAGAAGCCCCTTGACAGCAGCTGCTGCAGAGCCTCAGTGTCTCACTTAGAGAGGTTTGTGTCTCCAGTGCTCCCTGGTGTGACTGTTCTTACAGTCTGACCTCCAGCAGCATCTGCAGCATCACAGGTGAAATCGTTTCATGCAATAGGTATATCTGTGGCCTGGGCAGTATTTAAGCCAGAGCAATTTTATCTTACCTCTGTTAAAAAAAAACAGCATAAGGAACCTCTAGGCAGGAAAGCTGTGCATTCTTTTATGGAAGAGGTTCTGGTCTCCTGATCAGCAGGAGAGGCAGCAGCTGGAGCACAGGGCTGTGTCTGCAACAGCGGTGTCATTTAGCTCTGACAATGTCTCACTGTGCCCTTCTCTATTTTATCTTCTGCGGAGCCATCTCTATGTTGCAGTGAGAGGTTTGTTTTACTCACAGCACAGCCAAGAAAAAAAAGTGACCTCTGTGAAGAGGAAGATGCAGGGGAGGCCAGGCAGTGGGGAACCAGGCTTAGCCCCATCACCCTTCCCTCCTTGGGCCATGTCGTGGAGCAGTGGAGACCCTGCGCTTTTGAAGCACTGAGTGCAAATCCTGCTTTGGCTACCACTGCCTTGGTAACCAGCCCTTCTCTGGCTTCTCATAAGCTCACTAGATGTGATATGACAGGTATATCAGGCAGAATTTTAGACTGGAACATCATTTGCAGTTTTCTAGAGGTTTTCTGTAGGTTGGGCATGCAGGTACCAGGGGAGAAAAAGAAGGGCACCCTTCAGACAGAATTGTTATGTTATGTTATGTTATGTTATGTTATGTTATGTTATGTTATGTTATGTTATGTTATGTTATGTTATGTACTTGAGGCTTTTCTATTCACAAGCAGATAAAAACTAGAGTTGTGCCTGCAGTCTGGGTTCTTGTACCGTTCTGCTTTTGAATGCAGTAAGGAGAGAATTCACATGAGTCAGTCACAGGGGAAATGGTCTCCTGAGAAGGTGAGGCCAGGAGGCTGTTAGACATAAGTGGCATTCTCTTTGCAAGGAGATAAGGTTTAAGTAACACAAAATTAAATCTTTGTAAAGTAGCTGTGGAAGAGTCAGGCTGCCTGTCCTTAGGAGGAGACATCAACCAGTTGCAGGTCCTGCTGACTTGACTTTACCAAGGCCTGTAGTGACAGGACAACTTTAAAACTTTCAGTTTTAAACTTGAAAATGGATGGGTTTAGATTGGACATAAGGAAGAATTTTTTTACAATAAGTGTCATGAGACACTGGAACAGGTTGAGAAATTATGGATGCCCCGTTCCTGGAATGTAAGATCAGGTTGTACGGGGCTTTGAGCAACCTGATCTATGCTCCTGCCCATGGCAGGGGTAGTTGGACAATGTGATCTACCAAGGTCCCACCAAACCATTCTCTGAGTCTATGATTTTATGATTTAGAGGTCTAAGTGCCCAACACTTCTGGAAATGAGGCTTCAACTATTCGTGTGTTCAGTGCTTTTTCAGAAGTTACTCAAATACATCTGACAAGAAGCTACAGTGTTCATGTGTGTGTTTGGCTTTTTTCAACATTTCAGCATTGAAAAAAACAAAGTGTTTCTCCATTTTGGCTTCTTCAAAATGGTTGCTGTTTGCATTTGTCCCTTTTCCTTCTAGTTGTAAGAATTCTTACCACAGCATGGGATACTCAGTGGGATACCATCAGTTCCCTGTTTTTGAGGCCGCCTTTTTCTGTGTTTTCTCCTGCATCTGTTGAGCGTGTGACAGGTAACACGTTCAGTAGCTAGTTCTTTTCACATTCTGTTTGTTTCAGCTTGGTTGATTTTAATTATGAAGCTGCTCAGGACGTTTTGTAAAGAACATCTCGTAAAGGGACAATGCTGGCAGGTTGATTTCATCACAGTTGTCATATTTATATTCTTGTCACGTTGCACATTTTATTGCTGAGCTATATTGCATGTAGACATCACTTTACAGGCATGCAACACAGTCCTTGCCCAAGAATCTGTTGTCTTCAGAGCTACGGACCTGTAACAATTATGAAATAGTGTAAGAAAATGGATTTTTTTCTTAGAGTGTAATTTTTACAGGTTCAAAACATAAAGCTATGGCCTATTCCTGAAAGTAACTCCATTAGCTTGAATAGTGACCTTAAAGGAAATAGATCAAGGAATAATGTCTGGCAAAGTTTAAGTGCAAACTAATTGTTTCCTGATAAAAGCTTCCTTTCTCCAGAAAGATTTTATGTTAATTTAGTATTTAACATGAATTTTAACTGAATTTTATTTTTTATTGAAAACTGACTGCTAAGCATCTTCATTTATTTTTGGTGGTCAGCAGTTATAGCTGATTATCATTTGTGATCAGCTTCAACCTCTTCCCTTTCTCTTGCTTTGCTAACTTGCCTACGTTACCTCTGCTTAATTTCATCCTTTTTTTTTCCTTACCCTTCCTTCTGCTTTTTCCCACTTCCCCATTGCAGCTTCCTGGTTTTCCTTCAGTCACAACCTGTATTCTCTTCCAAAAATGTAATTTGACCAACAATAGTAATCTTCAGAGTTAAAGCAGAAAACGCAAGAGTCCAGAATAGAGGTCTGGAGGGTTAGAGGTACATGATGTGGATGGGGGGAGAACTGAAGGTGACAAGGAGGCCTAGTGGTCAGTCCAGAGGATAAAGCAATACTGCAGATTCTGGAGGTGGAGCGAGAAGGTGTCTGATATTGGCCAGAAATGTGGGGAGATGGATTGAGGAGGGATGAAAAGGGGAAATAGGATGACGCTGGGCAGAAACTGCAAGGATTAGGCACGAGGAAAATAGAAGCTGCTCCAGAAGAGGCAAGAAGAGCAGAAATCAATGTTTCTCTCCTTCTATCAATATGAAATCAAATCCTACCAAACATACAAATAGGGAAAGAAAATTAGGGTCTGGATACACCAAGCCCTGATGCTGCTATCATCATGCTTGCCTTGTAGCTCCTTTTACTAATTCATAGACTGAACAGCAAGACATAATATTCTCTCCTCCATGTCCCACAGAGAAGAACCAGAAAGAGCATCCTGGTTTCATCCCTCCTTGCTTGAGACATCTGAGTGCGCCAGTCAATGCAGAGATAGCTCAGGCTCTCTCTCCAGAGAAGCAGATACCTGCAATGCTGCAGGGACATCCCTGTCCACAGGAGCTGAAGGATCAGGAGCTTCCATTGTCCTAGTCCTGTTTTGGAAGAAAACAGTGACAAGTGTCAGGACTGCTACACCAGTCCCTGAATAAGACACTGTTACTAACCAAGCCTGTAGGCTTATAAAATGAAAACAGCAGCATGATTCTGGCAAGTCTTTAGGAATGAATGTTCTTTTAATTACTGATTGTATCTGATTATCTGCCTTTCGTTAACTTTACCAAGCATCAAGTCAGTGCTCACCAGCCGATGTTTCTTTGTGTTCTACTTTTCTATTTTCTAAAATAGTTTTATTTTTAGCCCTCCGTAACCTCCTTGAAGTTCTAAAATGTGTTGAGTACTTACATCCAGGGTGCAGAAAGATCCTTGGCTAGTTTTTTCCAAAACACATTAGTGTGTGTTACCTGGTATTTCATGTTTGAAAATGTGCATCATTAACCTGAGTATTAAGATGAGAACTACTTCACTGTTGTCAGAAACCCTGAAAGTACCACTCTGATGCTTTGCAGATGAAATCCCAAATACTAGTGAGTATTTTGGCTTTTTCACATCATTATTGGCTCACTTTATTATGCCATCTTGTTCTGGACTAGTGTCCTTGCTGTGGTTTAATTTAATTGTAATTATATTTTGTAACTTGTCTTTTGTTGTTCTTAACTTGTTTCAGCAAGTCTCACATTCTGGTTTAGTCTAGAAAATCAAAGGAAAATGATAAAAGAAATTTCATTTATTTTAATTTTCTTTTTTTGTAATCTGCCCTGTAACCCTCCTAGTTCCCTTGCCGGGCATACAAGTGCCTGTGTGCTTTATTAGTTACTTAGTTGAAAACTTTATAGGAAATGTTTCTATATTACGATTATTGCTAATGCTCTGTATACTGAATAAAAGTTGTCCCTCTGTGAGCTTGTCATCTGCTTTCAGATTATATTGGAAAAGGATATAATCAGAAAGCTTAAGGGCAGATGATAAGAACAGCTTGGCTTCTCTTAGGAAGAACTGGTATTCCGGAGTGCTGAGCCCTTCAGAAAAATCTCTCCACAAAAGCAGGTCCCTAGATGGGAGCTGAGCTCTTCCTTCAGGCTTTCTTTCCATTTGTTGCTCTGCTGGAACAATAGTCCAAGCCTGGCCTAATCTGGCAACTGCGGCAGGAGAAACTTTGCCTGCAGTGGAATGTTCTTCTTCCAAATGATTTCTAATAGGAGATTTATTCCATCTATTATCCACTATCTTGTTTTGGGATGTGCCAGGGCCATTTAAAACATTGTAAGTTACTGTGATGTCCACAAGAAAAAGATTACCGTGTGAGGTAAAATATCCCTGGGGCCAGCACTTGTCATGGTTGCTTAATACTTAGGAGTTGGGCTGTGTTGAGCTGACAGGCTTAAAATTTCTGCTCAGCAAACCTTGCCCAAAGCAAAGGAGAATGACCCCTTTTGTCCTGTCTGTTATTATCAGGCAGCTCAGGAAAATGAGGCTGTTGAATGAAAAGAAAGCAGCAGATGACATTGTGTTTTCTGCTTGAACCAGTGTATGGCTTCTTTGTTTTCCAGAAATGGTTTTCAAGAAGATATGCTGATATTGCTGCTATTTTAGTGGTAGTTCTTTTGTTCAGGCCTGAAGGTAGGTTTGTGGGAGTTGGTGTGTCCATTTATATTAGTGAGCTCTTTCCTTGTAAAATCCTGTGGATACCTAAAATATGAATATGCATATTCATTTTTAATATTACCATAGCATTTCTTTCCTGGAACATCATCTTATTTCTGTAAAAAGGAGGTGGTTGTATTTTCAGAATGATAAGTTCTGAAAAAGTATTGTCTGTGTGTAAGATTACACTTGCTCTGAATAATTGTAACACAGTAGTGGGTTGGGGACTCCTGTCCACACTGAGCACAATAGATGTGCCCATTGATTTAACCTGTGTGTCACCAAGCATTAGGTCTGGAGATCCAACATTTCAAAATACAGCCATCACATGTACAGGTCTGGAAACCTTCTGGCTTTGGGGTGTCTTAGTCATCCTAGTTGCTGTTTTCTACAGCTGACCAGAAAGCTTTTCTGCATTACTGGTGTGCCAGTGAGACATGGAGGCTGCCAAACAAGTGACCTACATCGTGTCAGTAAACAGTAACGTGAGAATTGTGCTCGCAAAACAGGTTAGGTTTGAAAGTGGGTGTCTTCTGCATACAAGGTTTTGTTGACATTTTCATGGGTGATTTGAGAGTCATTTGGGAGCCAGGAGTCTCAGCCGGAGTTTCAAGGGTGCCTGCAGCCTGACTAGGCAGATTTGTATACCTTAGGTTTTGATCATCTGGTTTGGTCCATGTCCATTAGGAGACTAGTCTTAGTCTTTACCTGCAACCACTGGTAAGGCACTTTGGCTCCTTTTGGACTTGGAGCAGAAGACAGTAGTGTTATCTGAAATCATTCTCACAGTGCTTTGTGCGTAGAAGTCAATGAGCTCAACTGGGTAAATAAGTTCAGCTGAACAAGGGATACATCATCTTTAGGTTTGGGTTTTGTTAAGATTTTTAGAATTCACTGGAGTGATATTCCCAGGTTCACTTGTTTCAGCAACAAAGGAGTAGCAATGACACGGGTCATCTTCTGACAGCTGGACACAGGTCATTTCAAAATGTCAGGTGCCAAGGTCGTGAGTGTATGGAGAAGGTGGTAATGAAGTGCAGGGCTTGGGTACAGTAGTACTCTGAGAGACTAAATAGTCCTTCATTTCTGTCTTCCCAAAAGCCTCCATCCCCATACCAGTTTACTGCACCCTGGCACATCATGATCATCGAATTAACTGTCTTTGCAGCATCTCCTCTGCATGTCTACCAGAATGTGGCTTCATGCTCAGCTCAGATCCAGCTAAGTCTCTGATCTCCCACTTATGGGAAGGTAGCAGGAATATACAGAGAGGGGATGAGCAGACATAGACACAGGGCAGCTGAAGCTGAACCCCAGACAAGCTCCAAAACTTTCTCACCCGTTCTCACACCCTTTCTCATCCATTAACCTCTGCTCAGCAGTGCACAGCCTGGACTGGCACAGCTAAATACAGAACCGTGGGAATCCTGTCTCCCAGTTAGAGATTGACCTCAACAAAGTCCCTGTATGGATATGCTGGAATTACTTGGCAGTCAAACTGTGGCTTCCTTAGAAGGGTAGTGAAGGGAAACAACTTGAAGGCAGAAAAACAACTTCCTCATGTTCCTACTGGTAGCAGTCAAGCCCTGTGGGTTTGGCCCCATGCCCTTAACTGCCAGTGGAGTCCCCTGGCAAAACAGAAAGCCAGCCAGTGTAAGTGAGCTGGTTTGATGGCCAGACTAAACAGAGGGTTATTACCAGGACCTTTCAGTGCAATTAATTTTGTTTTACATACTGTTCTTTATGAGAGTCCATATGGTTCTCTTCCCTTTTCTTCAGTATTTCCCACAACTCTGGTACTCTGCTGCAAGTATTTTAGCTAGCTATTAGTAAACTCCTTGTTAACTTCAGTAGGGTGGAGACCTGTTGTTCAAAAATGTATTGGCTCACGTGTAGAAGTACCTGTGGTTTAACAGGCTCTTATGCATTGTGAGAGCTGTTGTGACTCTCTGAATGGACAAGGGATCTTGTCAAAGACTTCTTGGCCTTCTGTAGGTTGGCAAGTCCTCATCTATGTTGTCATTCACTTCTCAAAGAATACTTTGCAAAGCATGAGTTACACAACTAAAGGTTGCTCCTTCCCCAGTAGCTTGGCTTTATTTGTTTCTTCTAATTTTATTTTTAATCAATTTATCAGCTCTGAAAGACTCAGTCTTACAGTTCTTCTGGTTTTGTTGTTAAATATGGCATTCATTTTTTACCTTTTCCTCTAATACCTTATTTAATAAAGCAATGAATTCGAGTTTATTTAGAAGTCCTGGGTGAAAGCTGTCAGGCTTGTACATCTTACAACTTTAGATTTTGTCAGGTTTTGGAAGAAGACTCTTTTACAGATGCTTCAGTTTGAGGTAGTTTCTTGGAGCTGACCTTTCAAAAGTAGCTCAAATTCAGAAATCACTTGAGGCATATCCATAATGAATATAAATGTGAAAAAAAGAGAAAGTTTATCCTGCTTTAAAAAGAAGGTTTATATCATAAATAGTTCAGCAAATTCATCACTGACAACTGCAGATACCTTTAATATATTGACTAAGGTATATTTCCAAATAAGACCATATGTAAGTTCTGCATGGGGCTTGCTCGTAGGCCTCTGAAGTGCAGCATTTCCTATTGCTTGGAGACAGGGTGGTGGTAGCAAGGTAGTGTCATCCATGGGTTCTATTCTGGTGATAATAAACTTGGGAAAAGAACTGGAAGTAACCAGACTCCACTCTTTTGTGTGCAGCTGTGATCGGAAGAGGATTTTACAAGATTCTTTAATGTAGTTGGAATGTATGTTTAATCTTTTGACCTTGTTCTTAGTTTTTGATGACTATGGCATGTTAAGTGCTGATAATTGGATTTGCTCTAGGCTGAAACCTGACCTGCTCTCTGCAAAGAAGATCAGATCTTCTATTGCAAGAGGCACTCAAAGGGACTACCTTAGAAATTGCAAGGCCAGGACTGCTAAAACTAATGATCTCTGAAATATGGCATTTTCTTAGGAAGGACATGCTGTCCTGAGGAAAGCTTCTCTTTCAGCTTAGTTTGAGTTGGACTTTCCACTCAAAGGCTTTTGTCCTATTCTCTAAATGTTCTTTTTTATGCCATCTGGTTTGCCTCATAACTCAAGCTGCCCTACTGTGAAAGCTGCCTTGTAGCTTCAGCTGGTGGAATGTGACTCCTAGGTATGACAGCAAGAGACACATGCTTTACACTCTGTTCTTGGAATCAGCTCTCCTTGTTCAAGCCATGTGCAAATGAAGTGTCTAATCCAAACTAGTTTTTAGCTTCCTTCTCCAGCCAGTGGGAAAGGAGATCTTCAGAGATTTATTGCATCCAAATGTCAGTGTTCAAAATAGATGGGATTAATTGTCCTATGCAGATGTATGTCTCTTTCCACTGAGTGGAGAAGAAACCTAAAAAACAACTTTGTCTTTGTTTAGAAGACTAAATTTAGAGGAAGTTAATCCTGTCCTTGGTTCTAGAAAGTATGGAATGACATTTGCAAATTCTGCAAATAGCAGAATTAATTGATCTGTTCAACCAAGTATTCTAGTCCCTGCTAACTTCAACCTAAAGGTGATGTAGTCTTCATATCATGTCTCCTCTGGGAGGATGAGGGGAGTGTCCAGCACTTGCATGAAAAGAGTGTGCAGCAGTCAAAACCAGCAGTAGGCACTGGCAAGCAAATGGAGCCAAAGAGAAGTTTAAAAACCTGCCCAAAAGGATGAGTAAAATGGTCCAACCTGGATTCTGTTTTTCAAACCATCCCTTTTCTGTCTGTCTGTGGCAGTGCTGCTGAACTGATCTTCTTTCTTATTTTAAGCCTTCCGTGTGGGGGAAGTAAAACTACTTAAAATAAATGTCATTGAGTGGTAGTTTGCACAGTACAGAACTGTTAGCCTTGCTCTTCCAGTTCCCCTTGGGCTCCTTGGTAGTTTGTAAGATTATAAAACCTGAGTACAGGTAGAATATGTGAGACCAACGCATCCTCCAGCTCAGTATCCTTGTTTTTACCAACAGCTAGCAGATGCCTGTGTACCTTTCTCTAATCCTTTCCCAGCTCCATCTATTTTCAGCTTACGAGACTTTCTAGCCATAAATTTTGTTAAATGAAGAATTGCAGCTGACTTTCTTGTCTTTTATGTTTTAGAACTAAAAAACCAAAGAAGGCATCGGCCTCTCCAACCAAGAAAGAGAAACCCAAATTAACTATTTTTGAAGATGAAGTAGATCCAGATGAAGGACTCTTTGGCCCAGAAAAAGATTTCTCATCGATTGGTCCCAGAAAGAAGATGAAAGATAGTAAATCTGTTCTATATTTGTATATACACAGATCATTTTTTCTAAAGCATAAAGTGTATGATTAAGCTTTAAAAATGTAGTGATACGGAGCATACAGGCTAAATAATAATTTGGGAATGTCTTCAGCTGGGGAAAATCACCTAGAATCATTCAGAAAAAATAAGTAAGACCTATAGTTTCCATAGCTGTTCACTGTTGACATTTTGGGCTGGAATATTGTTGGTCTGTGGGAGCAGGCTGTCCTACAGCCACTCATGCCACACTAACAGGAGTGACGTGACCTACTTTTGCATGCAAGAGGAAAGCAGATTTACCAACTGCAGTATCACTGCACTTTGTGAGTTTGAAGGCCCTGTCAAAAAAAAGGTTGCCTATGTGATCTTTATTTTAAGACCTGCAGCCAGATTTCCTAGCTACTGTTAATGCAGGTACTGCGTTATGTAGCAAGATTTAATGTCAGCATTTTCTGGTTTCCTTTTCTAGATCTGAAATTATTTGAAGATCCAGACCTTGGTGGGGCAGTCAGACTGGGTGACTCCCTGCTGCTGCCAGCTGCCTGTAAGGACAGAGGAACTGTGCTGAACACGGGTCCTGAGGAGGACACTGAGGAACTGCTGAGGTACACATCTCAAGTCTGTTGTGTAAGGTGCAGCTGATCTGAGGATTTATTTAGACTTCAGAAGAGATGTATTTGAGGGCAAAGCTTAAATACTTTGAATTCTAACTGTGAATCTGTAGTTGTACCTACAAGTAAAAGGTAAGATATGTGTCATGGAGTTTGGAAATCAAACACATTAGAAAGGAAATTAGGAAGACCCTTCAAGAAAAGCAGAGTGCAAGGTATTATTCTGTGACTCCAAAGGAAGGGTCATAGAATCATACAAATGTCTAGATTGGAAAAGACCTGTATGATCATCCAGTCCAATCTTCAACCCAACACTACCACGTCCACCCCTTAAACCATATCCCTAAGCACCTCATCTAATCAGCTCTTAAACACCTCCAAGGATGGGGACTCCACCACTGTCCTGGGCAACCCATTCCAAGGCCTTATAACCAGCTCAACAAAGAATTTCTTCCTAATACCCAAGAGAAACCTCCCCTGGCACAGCTTGAATCCATTTCCCCTTGTTCTATCGTCTGTTGCTGGGTTAAACAGGTCTACTCCCACCTCTCTGTAACCCCCCTTCAGGTAGCCATAGAGAGCAAGGCCCAAGGCATGCCATCTAGTCCTTGTTTTCTAACGTGACACTTCTACTTTCTGTAAGCAGTCCACAGGAGGGGGAAACTGACCTCCAGTATAAAATGTGAGAAACAAAGCCCTGAAAAAAAAAGGAATTCTGCTTGTGGCTCACAGATCACTCCATGCATAATTCCAGGAGGTGTTTTATTCCTGACATCTCTCTCACAAGGCTACTTTGCCTGCACTGATGATCCTCAAGAGATCAAGCAGGGAGCCAATGCTCAGAGAGACCAGCATCACCAGGGAATCTGTGCGGCTGTAAAGAGTCAGATTCATGCCTTCTGGGTGTCAGGCTGGCATCTGAATGATGAGGCCAACCTGCTTCCAGTGCTAATTCTTCCCAGCCAGCTCCTGTTAGGATGTATGATTTCCACAGCAGGTACTAAACCCAGGAGAGAGAATCTGTGTGTGGTTTCAACCCTCTGCAGAAGCAGGTAGCTTTGCAGCTATTGCGTTCTGTGCCTGCAGAAGTGTTTGCTACCTCAGCGGTAATACCTGACTTAATTTAAACAAAGGTTAAATTGGGTTTGATGCCATCTCACATTACATCCTGACAGCCCACCTGATGTTTATAGAAGCTAATGGGGCAGGACATGACCTGATTTAGTGCTGCGGTATATTGGGAGCAAACACGTATGTGCTTGCAATATTTTTCTGTTTGCTTCCTCCTCCACTAGCAATCTGAGCATACAGTACTTGATCCAGATTGCTCATACACTGGAAGACAAGTGCTTGTTTCAATGCAGTCCTTGCATTGTTATCCACTCATGGAGAAAGCTGCTCCCTCTGTCATGTTAACTTCCTTTGGATTATATGTTCTTTCTTCCTATGTGGCAAAGGTCTCTGAGAGCAATAGACTGTGCTTTGAGATCATTGTGGCGTCATCAGTGTTAGCAGCACACACAGATGATTATGGAAACCCATGAGAAAAAATCCCATTTCCTTTAAATTCCAGTAGTTTTAATTTATTCTTGAATTGTCCCAGTGCTTTCAGTAGTTGACAAGCCATCAAGATCCAATCGGAAATGAATACACGTAATGAAGCAGAAAATCATGCCAGTGGTCCAATGGGGATGTTGCTATGGGAATCCAGAGGCACAAGAGGTATAGGCAGATAGGTCAGGATGTGTTGCCCTGTTCAGGTGCCTGACACACTCTGAAATCCCCCAGCAAAACTAGTTCACACTGTGATCTGCACATCATAGAGAGCTGGTGGACTGAATGCAAGGCAATCAGGCTTAAAGGAGAAGCTGTTGAAGGGAGCAAGAGGAATGACAGTGCTGTTTTAACCTGGTAGGATACTTCATCTCACCACTATGTAAATTCACTGCAGTCACCTGAAAACCTGTAGCTGAACTTGTTCAAGTGGTTATGCACGATGCATTTTGTTTTCTGTTCAGCTGGAAGCCTTAGCAGAGCTGTCAAGTCTCATAAATGTAGAGGTAGCATTTGAATGTCTCCCACCTTCCCTTACCACCAGACCAGTGTTGCAGGTTCTTGCAGGGCAGTACCACAGGCTCTGTTCCAGGCAGTGACCCTTTGTGGTGAGAGGAAATGTTCAATGTGAGCTGAGTCCTGCAATCTCTCTGGCATGGGGGCTTGAGCATATTTTGAGGCCTGAGAATAAATCTTGCCTTGGCCCTTTAGATGTTGACAATCCCTCTCCTTTCCCAAAGGGGATGGAATAAATTTCTCTGCAGCCCTGAAATAAAAGCAGGAGCTGTGACACTCCACTCCTTTAATGGGCTAGAGCTGGCTAAGCTACTAGAGGAAGACTGCCAAACAGCTTGGTCTGTTGGACATACTCTGTCGTACGATATAGAAAATTTGTCTGGCCACATTTTGTCGATACCTAAGGCCAGCCTGAGCTATGATGCACCAGCAGGTCCGTGGTAGGTCCAGAAACCTAGACATGTTCACTGTACACAGATGGATTAGCTGAATAAGCAGATGTGATAGCTCTGGAGTTAGGTAGTGTACATTCACATGTACCTCATGGTCTGCTCACATGCATGTGGTAGATCCAAGAAGTGTCTTGAAAACGTATTTTCTACTGAATCACGGGCAGAGATAGAGCCCTGCCTAAGGCACAGGAAGGCAAAATGTTCTTCTTCAAAGTGGAGATGGGAAAAAGACAATGTTCAGAGCAGAACACAGAAGCAACCACATCCTTCATGATCTTCATGGTACCTGAGTGGCTGTAGCAGCAGTAGCAGCACACTGCTGTCAGCTCAGCAGTGAATCCCCAGCAGTGACTCTTGAGGAAGAGACTGTTACGGAGACAAATGAGTCTGCAAAGTGTGCGTGGGCTGTGCTTGTCACAACATGAGGGAGAAGAGAATATGATGAATGTTCTCATTGCAAACTGAGGACTGTGCTCTCTGTGAATACCTGCTCAAATGAAATGAGAATTACTGCTTTAAATAGAGTCACCTGCTTTACATTAACATGTGTTGAGCTTTGAGAAGAACCAATCGTTTTTTAAGTCTAGTGAAAGATTTCTTTTTATGGCAAAATATCCACGTCCACTGAAACAAGTATCTTCCCTCTTCCTCCACTGACCAGCCTTTTACTGATTTCTTGGCCTAACAGTAAGTTTTAAATGATGGTGATGAAGAAACTAGGTGAGGTACCTCATTCTGACCACTGGCATTGCAGAGGCAGACACTATTTCCTATCACGAGGTCTGCCATAATCATAGAATCATAGAATGGTTTGGGCTGGAAGGTACCTTAAAGATCATCTAGTTCCAACCCCCTGCCACAGGCAGGGCCACCTCCCTCTAGACCAGGTTGCTCAAGGCCCCATCCAACCTAGTCTTGAACACATCCAGGGATGGAACATCTACAACTTTCCAGGCAACCTGTTCCAGTGTCTCACCACCCTCATAGTGAAGAATTCATCAATGAGGTGCCTGTAGAGCACTGTACTTAAGTGTCCTTCCAGAACTTGTGCAAAAGTTCTTGCCGTGTCCCTAGGAACATGTTTGGGTGATACAGAGTAATGCAGAAAGGTGACCTAGAGTCCTAGTCTCTCCTAGTGTAGCAAGAGATATTTTTGCTAGGCTTGAGAGTCACCAGATTTCAACCATCTTGCCCTAGGTTACTTGCATTTTTGACAGATGTCTTCAGCTGGAGGTAAAAGCTGCCTGCTCTCCCCTGCCCTGACTGTGCCTCTGCCTTGTGCTTGCTTCTAGAGAAGCAGGAGACAGAGGTTTGAACTTCTTCAGGCTGGGAAAGAACTGAACCAGCTCTCTGTTTCAAATTGTAAAAGTTGCATTCTTATTTCCTGGGTGAGTGATCTAACCAGTGGGCTCTTTTCCTCAGAGGGCTTCTTGTGGGTATGTGCACATAGAACTTACCTGTGGTAATGAGCCTGTTCTCTGGCCCTCAGCCAGACAGCACCACCAGGCTGCATCCATCGTGTTTGACTCTCTCCAGCTGCAGAACAAGGTGCCTGTACACAGCTGCTGTCCTGCCCCAGCTCCAAGCTGCGCCCAGGAGTTTCTTGGAGGAGGGTTAATCTGTTCCAGACCAAAGCTGTGCCAATGATTCTTGTAGCATTTCAACAGTACAGACTCTCACGTTCCAGTGTCCAGACACATTTCCTGGTACTGGTCAAAGTACCAGTATGGATTTACCTATAATGGATTGCAGGGGAAAGCAGGAGCAGGAGGGGAGGTACCTCCTGCACAGCCCCCTGTGCTTTGCACTCCTGTGGTTATCTCCAGCATGCATGATTTCCACAGGCCTTATTAGACATCACACTGTCTCTGCTGAACATATCAGAAGTGATGGTCAACAGATACTTTGAAGTCTCCTGCCTATTTTTGGACACAAGTCTTTTCCCAAGTCATATCTATGATATTACACCACTCCCCAAGGTTTCACTAAGGTATCTCTTGTACTTGGAATTAACATTAGACAAAATAAAGACATTGATAATAAGATAGGGAAAGATAAAAGTCTGTTCTGCAAGAACTGCTGTGAGTTGCATAACATGGGCTCAAGCATGATCCTTTGGATAATTTAGCAAATTACGGGAAGCTTTGTCTCTTGCTTTCATTACTGATTCTCCTCATTAGAGCATTCCCAGCAAGCAGAGGTCACTGTCCCCACCATGCTAGATGCTGTACATGCACATAGTCATTCCTGTCCCAAAGATCTTGTCCAGATAGACAGGACAGAGTTCAGAGAAGTGGCATCTAAAATGTTGAAGTTCTGATGGCAGCTGCATCTGTTTCCAAGTCAGAACTCATTTAGCCTCTTGAAGTCCAGATGCTAGTGCAGTCACATCACAGGGCTTTGTGACAGCCTTTCTTCAGTAAGGGTTTTGATTGCTCTCTGTGTCTGGAAACAAAGCGAATTTCCACCAATAGAGTCTGTGAATCAACACAACAGTATGGCAGGAATTCTAAACAATGTGGTGCTGCTTTTCCATTACAGAAAAAGAAAGACACTAATTAGAGAATGATTAATTACATGGATTCTGTGCCTGATTGTCTACAAGAAGATGGGGGTGGGAAGGTTCTTTCTTTAATCTTGTTTCAGAATAGTTGCTTGATTTTTTTTCTTCCTCCTCCTGGCCTGGAGTTAAATATGGTGGTGGTTATGCACTGTAACAATTCATTTGCTTCTCAAGAAAGAGAAGTCCTTGTTTTTATCTCTGCCTGAGGCATTTTGCATTTCACCTCTTTAGTTTTCCAAAGACAGTTGTGTCTCACATGATCAAACAGCAGTGGATCAAACAGTTTGCCCAACGCTGCAGTACTGAAAAGCAGGTTTTGAGACAAAGAGCATGTATTATCTGCTGTGTTCTCTGTAAAAGACTTCTGTCTAGCCCAGGTCTTGAAAAAATCAAGGGCAAAAAAAGGAGATTTACATGATCAGCTTCTGGGACTTTCAGAAATCATCCCCTGCAGAATTTTTGTCCTAAAACCACACTACCAAAAAACCCACACACCCCCTCAAAAATAATAAACTCCACAGCCTACTGGACTGCATCTTTTGGTGGTGTTTTATGCCTGTACAGAGTGGTTTTGTTGCTCTGGTTAGCCCAGAAATTAATACAGAGCCAAACAGGAGTAGAGAATTCAGGAACCTGAACAATCTGATGAGGTTAATGAGCTGTATTTGCTGCTGCTCATTCTGGGCAACGCACCTGGTTCTCAGGCAGTGTTCAGAACCATGCTTCCTCTGTGTGATCTAGATGTGTATATATGTATTGTTCATGTGGTTATTATGATTTCTGTTATTTACAACCAAAACTTTATGACATGGACACTGATTCGTTTGGTATTTGTTTATGCCAAGAAGGGAGGCATCAGATCAGCTAAAGAAAGGTAGCTTCAGAAATACCAGCCCTAACATGTTATGTTTATTACACAGCAAAGAGAACAAGAACATGTCTTGGCAATGTGATCACAGGTGTGATATCTCTTGGGTATCAGAGTTAGCAGCAAACAGAAATGCCTGGGCTTAAATCAAATTAATTTCTTCCATGTAGATGAGGAATTCAGAAGGAAGAAATACCCTGACAAGGGCTTTGTAAGTTAGGTGGAATATGTCACCCACAGGGAATCATGGAAACTATAAGACATCAGAAATCTTACTTGAATAAAAGAGATTATAATCTCCAGAATTACTTGGGGGATGAAATTTGAGGAGCTGCCTGCTGGAATACAAATGCACAAAGTAAAGTTCCAGGTGCAGAGCTCTGGGACAGTGGCCCTGCTCTGACCATTGGTTGTTCTGTTCAGGTATTTCCTAGTTTTGGATACTAATGTTCAGGCAGTTGTTTTTACAGGGTTAGCCTTGGTGAAAACTGATCCATTTTAGATTCCCTTTGGAAGTCACGAAAAGATCTGACTTCAAGAATGGATTTACCTTAAAGGATTCTGACTGTCTACACAGCAGAAGGTTCGGGCTAATCCTTGTTCACCTTATGGCCAATTCATGGTGACTGTGGTTTGTCTCATCCTGGGCAGTACAGTCCTAAGTTCCTCGCAGCTTTTAATAAGGGTGAACATAAAAAATAAACCCTTGAAATGATGCCATTTTTCTTAATAATAGCGGGACCCTCTGTAGCTGAGGGTGCTGGGGCTCTTGAAGTGCCTGTGGTTTTAACATTCAAACAATGTGCACTAGGGATGGAGTAATAAAGTGTCTCAGACGTTGATTCTTCTGTTGATCATGTTCCTTGTGGTCCTTGCCAGTTACCCTATTCAGTCGCTTTCCAAATTATGGAAGAGCTCAGCTTTGCTTTAACTGTCTGCAGAAAGGCCCACCAATTGTTCTGCTGTGTGGTTACAGGTGTATCTGTCCTAAGGCTGCTGGTGAACAAAGAGAGAAAGGGAGAAATCACAGTTTCATTTAGTCAACAGAAATTATCCCAATGGCTAAGAAGAGGTCTAGATAACCCCCCCCCCAGGGCAGCCTCATTGCCTGGCAGTGAGGAAGATATGAATTACAAAAGGCAAATGAGTGGGAGGACCAAGAAATAGCTGATGTGAAATGAGATTCATTCATGCTCCGGGGACTGCCTTCCTATGTATGGGGCTTGTAGAAGAAGAAACTAAAACACACCTTCCTTAGACTCCCTGCTCCAGTGAGTGGAGCTGCTGGAGAACTGCTCCAGCAAACCCCTTCCAGTCACCAGGGACTCAAATGTGAAGCTTCAGAGAATCCCCCCAGAGAGAAGCAACTGTTGTCTGTTCCCTTCTCCATTTGCTCCTTGCCATTTGCCACGAGATGGTTATGGGTGCTGTGACCAACAGAGAGCATCCAGCCCATCCTTCTGGAGGGAGGGACTGTGCCACCTCTTGATGCAGTGCTCTAGCAGAGACAGAGGGAGAGGATGGGCTGCACATGTGCTGCCAACTCCTTTCTTATTTAGGAATCACTTGACCAGACTTTGTTATCCTCCTAAGTCCTCTAAGAGTGAACTAAGTAAAACTATTCAAAGGGAATTTTAGCACTGAAGAAAATCCTAATCCCTTTAGATTAATTTTGTCTACTAGTTCATTTGCAGCCTAAGTTTGGTAAAAACAGTTCTTAAACCAGTGCCTGTAAACAATTAAACAAATCATTTCACTACCTGAGGCACTGCAGGTACAGAGTAAGTGTATCACATGAGGGCTGGTCTGGCAAGCAGATACCCAAATTTACAAACCTACTGTTCCTCCTGATCTTTGGCTCCTCTAGATGTTTTTGTTTGCACTTCTTATGCTTTCACTTTCTTGACTTTGTGGGCCACAGTTAGAGGTGGAGCCTTCTGGAGGTCTTTTATTTTGTAAGCATATACGAGGTACACATTTTATCAGAGGCTTCACTTACACAGCTGGTCATTACACAGCTGGTGATCTGCTTGGATTGCTGGTTGGGGTTTGCCTGCTTAGCAACTATTTATCAATCAAGCCTTTGGGAAGTTAACAACTGTCTTTGCTCCTTAAGGTATTTTGTTTGACCACTGTGCCCAGAGGACCAAAACAAGAGGCTGTTTTGACTGAGAGCACAAATCACTGTGGCCTGGAAAGACCTCTCTAGCTATGCTGATTTTCACTTTGCCATCTCTGCTATAGCTTTTAGAGATGTGATGTTTCACAACCTTCCTTCCCTTTCCTCCACATACTCACTTTCCAGAGTCAGGCATCTCTTGGAGTCACAAGACAATCTGTTACAAGGGCGCTCTCAGGTTTTTTAACGGCTCCTATGGGAACAGTCAGGCATGCCCAGCATGCCAGGTCTCTCAGTAAGGTCAAACAATGCAGGTAGAAAACATCCTTAACTGTTTAAGGTGTCTTGGATTAATCGACTAGGAAATAGGAGAAAATGGTCACCAAAAAGAGTTGTTGTATACAGTCACAGATTGCAAAACTTCTTCAGTCTCTTGGAAGCAAATGTGGACAGAACATTTTAAAAGCCATTAGTTTTTCCAGTTTCTCGTGATTGAGCATTGGGGATGCTCAGTCTCAGTCTTGGGGGATGGGGATGAAGAGGAAGCAGAACTGAACGTGAAAAATTTTACTATCCCATGAAAATGTCTGGACAATAAATCATCCTGTCACAAATCAAAAGCATTTTTTTCCCAAAGTAAAATCAAGTTTTTTTGATAATTGCAAATTGCTTTTAATGTAGACATTTGGAAGCATGCTGTAAAATTAATTAACTTGTACAGTGAACTGAGAAACCACATTATAAAAAGACAGTTCTTACTTTGGTAATGTTGAAACTTTTATGGAAATCTCTTCCTAAAAGAGAAATTCATCAAAGCTGATACTTTCCTTCAGAATGTTTTGTTTTACAAGATTTGCATTTTCTTATAAAACAAAAAGCAGATTATAAATTCTCAAGATGTTACTGATGTTTTCTTTTCATTCCTTTTCATTCTAGAGTTGAAGATGATTTCGAGAAACTCTTGAAAGTAAACTCCAGACCAAAACCGAAGATACCACCAAAGCCACCACTGCCTCAGAAGCCAGCCGTTGCCCCCAGGAGCACTAACTCATCTCCACTGGCAAAGCCGAAGGAAAACAGGATCCAGACAATGAATGAAGTGGACATTCTCCAGTATATCCAGGAAAATGAGTCTATCAACAACGAAGATACAAGTCTTTTCTGAACATACGTATTTTTAAAATGTAATGATGCCTTCTTGGTCCAAACTCCCGGTGAGCTGAAGTGACAGTAGCAAGAGTTGACCAGATGTCTTTACTGTCACGGTGCTTGTTTGTGTACCAATGATGTAGAGAACAGCAAGTTTGACTAACAGAGGCTTAACATGATGTTTTCCAAGCAGGGCAGTTGTGGAATAATGTTGCCTTGGATTTCCAGGGTTTTACAAGGAATGTGGACAAGGACATAGCACTACAAGTTGTCTACTAATACTTTAGGATCAACATAGTACAGTTTTGGTCAGTTTAGACCTGATTGAAAATGGTGTGTTGCACACATGACACCTGTGAATAGTGTCCAATAAATGCTCTGAGGCAAAATAGGATGATGTTCCTATCATTTTAGAGAGTGTATTTCAGCTCACTGGAAAGGTCATTTTCCATTTATCCTGTGCATTTTTGTAGCATCCCTTTCTTCCCTGGCTGATATTTCAGTAATTTATAACCAGGAACTGTTGCATATAGGTGACAGTTGCTCTGTGGTTTGGAGAAACACTGAAATCCCAGCTAAGCCTGACAATCTGCTGCCTTTCTTGTGCAAATGCCAGCTTGTAAGAGAACTTGCAGGACTGCAAGCACTAGATGCTCTGCAACTCTGGCCCCTGAGGAGAATAGTAAGGGACTGAAGGTGCCTAAGAGTGGAGCTCCAGACATAAGCAGGGGCTGGAATGTGTAGGAGCTTTGGATGCTGTAGGACTCATGAACCTACTCAGGATTCACAAGGGCTCATTTTTCCAGCCAAATCTTCCTGGGCTTCCACTGTAGTTAGTGGAAAGAAAGATTTCTCCAGGAGGTGATTTAGGACAGGTGTCCTAATGGAGGAACTTTGAACTGCTCTCTGGAGTCACCCACTCTCTCTTTCCCTTTCCTTTCTCTCAGAACTTAAAGAAGCAGCCATAGTGATTAATTCCACTAAGTTAAAATGGATTTTTTTTTATAAAACAGTGATCTTTTCATTACTATGGCAATAATTCAAACAAGGGAGGACAAACTTGGGATTATCTAAAGGAAGAAACAAGAAGAAAATATACTGGAGAAGTGTGAATATCCAGGAAAAGAAAAACATGGTAGAACAGACATCCCAGACTACCCCTCTTCTTTCCCCAGCTCAGGCACTCTGGTTCAATGTGCTGAATTTACATCTAATGTGGGTTGATACCTGCTGAAAGAAATTCCTGAACTCATTCCACATGTGTTCTATCCAGGTGTGAAGACAAACTCCCCAGAGGGGAATTATTAATATATTTAAGCCATATCACTATCCCCAAATTTGCCTTTCTAATGTAGAACAAACTTAATAGAAAACATTATATATATATTTTTAATAATGAAAATATCTCTATTAGTATTTCCTTTTTAAACCAATGGAAAATATGACAAGGTATTTTGGTTTGATGGGACATACAAAACATAACCATTGGCTCTGGTCTGTGTACAGTATGTTTCAGTATAATAAAACATTTTGCTAACCTGCAGGTGTTACTGTTGCTGTTGTTCTCTAGGTTGTACAGTAGCAGCAAATGGGAGCTAAAGGATGGATTCCATTTAAGACATGAGGAGTGTTACATGGTGTGAAAGTGCTCTGCTAAAAGCCTGTGTAAATAAGTAAGAAACCAAGAATGTAGCTGTGCTCATGTTGCCTTTGAAAGCAGCTAAAGGTAACACTATATATGGGCAAAGGTGGCACCTGATCCTTGATGGTCAGTGGGCTGGAACATCTCTTCGATGAGGACAGGCTGAGAGAGTTGGGATTGTTCAGCCTGGAGAAGAGAACACTGGGAAGACCTCATGGCAGTATCTGTAGAGGGCCTACAAGAAAGCTGGGAAGGAACTTTTTACAAGGGCTTGTAGTGATAGGATAAGGGGTGACTGGAGAAGGGGAGATTTAGATGAGGTGTGAGGAAGAAGTTATTCACTCTGAGGGTGGTGAGACACTGGAACAGGTTGCCCAGGGAAGTTGTGGACGCTCCATCCCTGGAGGTGTTCAAGGCCAGGTTGGATGAGGCCTTGACCAACCTGGTATATTAGGAGGTGTCTGCTTATGGTAGTGGGGTTGAAAATAGATGATCTTTAAGGTCTCTTCCAGACCATTCTATGATTCTATGATCCTGTCTGTTCTCACAGTGTCCTGGTGCAATTAGGAAGCTTGTTTATCCCATCCTACTAAAGGGGAACAAAAGCACTGAAGCAAAAATAAATGACTTGGCAGAGAGCAAGCAGAGAATAGCAGGCAGGAGAAATTAATTCAGGACAACCTTCTTGTTGCA
Organism: Brachypteracias leptosomus; assembly: GCA_013401335.1. Classification (NCBI taxonomy): domain Eukaryota; kingdom Metazoa; phylum Chordata; class Aves; order Coraciiformes; family Brachypteraciidae; genus Brachypteracias; species Brachypteracias leptosomus. The sequence goes on along the minus strand of VYZX01007995.1, from coordinate 309,513 downwards.
CTACCTGGTGTCAGGAACAATCACTCTATATTTAACTGAGGGTTGAGGAATCTTGGCCTCCATTTTATTCAGCACTATTTGAGGAGACTGCTTGGATTTCTGTATTTTTGACCCATCTTATGTCCTGGACACTGCTAAAACTACCATATTGAGGATCATGGATTTAATAATCAGTAGACTTAGTGTAGATCTTCATCCTTAGTGGGAGATCAACAAAGAAAAACACACTTTTGCTGGAGGGATACCTGAGCATGGGCACTGAATTACTACTCTTGCAGTGGCAGTAACTACACCTGTTATCTCTCATAGATGTTTTTCTAAACTGTCCTTAAAAGTTTGTGTGGCTGGAGAACAGCACTGGAGATGTCACAGCCTTCCTAGGTGTGCCATTACAATTCTTTGCCATCCTATTAGAAATGTTTTCCTACTGTTTGACATAACTGTTCCTTCTTGCAGCTTAAGCTTGTTACTTTTAATTCCCATCACCACGGAAAGAGAACACAGTGTGTTCTTTTCAGTTGCTTTTCTAGACTGAGTAACTCTGCCCGGTGAGGGTGGCAGCAAGTCAGGGCAGGACATCACTGTGATACCAGCTTCTCAGGACTTGGTGTGCCCCAGGTGAATAATAGAATCATTTAGTGTGGAAAAGACTTCGAGGATCATCAAGTCCAACCTTCATCCCAACATCTCCCTGACCCCTAGACCATGTTCCGAAGTGCCACATCTCATTTTCTGAACACCTGCAGGGATGGTGACTCCACCACCTCCCTGGGCAGCCTGTTCCAGTGCCTGACCACTCTTTCAGTAAAGAACTTCTTCCTAATAGCCAATCTAAACTATCTTGCATTGGATTTCTCCCGTGTTTTTAGAAGAATTGCTACATATCCACAGAGCAATTCACCAGGGGCAGTGAAGGATGCCAGCATCCCACACCCTTCCATTAACACTGCTTGGTGCAGTGACCCAGTGTGCAGCCTTTGTTCCAGCTGGGACTATGTTCCTCATAGCAATGTCCTCTCTCTGCTTTCCATCACCTCTAAGAGCTCCACCCAGAAATGGCTTGTGCTTTTGCAAAGCAGTGGGTGGATAGGTGTCATATATTACCATAATAACTGGGGGAACATTCCCAGTAATACTGGTGAAACAACAGTATAGCTGTATCCATTTTGAATGGCCAAGGAATAATTTGCCCCTCAGCCCTCCCTAAAATTGTCAAATTACCCAAACAACACAGGGGAGGAAGAGCTGTTAATTGTTTCCTGTGCTAGATTTTTAAGATGATTTTAAGGTCAATGTTCTACTTCAGAAAAAATCAATCTTTCCTGTCAAGGAACTAACATAAAAGGATCCTTCATAAATCCCAGTGTGACGCGTTTGTTTTACAATGCAAATGTCTAGCTGCAGTAATATTTATAGGCACTTAGAGGTGAGCTACAGTCCTTGAATAAATTATATATAATGAATCATTATTATACAAGAGAAGGATGTCAGACAAATGCAGCCCAGAAAAATTGAACATGTTATTTGAAATGACATAGGGAAACCACAAAATATACTTTGCATCCTGACAAACCAGAACTTACTTTTTTTTTTTCCCATACATTATTTCTAGTCTAGTAGCAGCTACTTTATTAGCCTGCTCTTGACAACTCTTGAAATTCAATTATGGACTCTAATGTAGTTCTTGGCTGACAGGTATCATCTTTGGACATTAGTAATAGCCAGCTCATCAGAAGATTTGAAAAGCAAGAGAGTTACATTTAAACCCTTACAAAAGATGTTTTCTTTAGTGATTAGAACATATAATAGGTATCTCTACTGCTGTAGAGGCTGCTTCTTGTTTTGCATAACCTGCTTGTTATGTGGTACAGCACTAATTAACAACATTATATACCTCATTATTTGGGTCACAGTTAAAATACTGATTTCACCAAGCTGGGTATTTCACAGATGACTTGTGGGTCATCTGCTCAGGTCTGTTCTGCTGCTGAAATTTAGGAAAGCTGATTTCCACATAGCATTTAAGGCCTAGTTCTGTCAGGGACAATTTTGGATTGAGTCTAAAAAAATGAGTTAATTGAAACTGATGTTTCTACTAATCTTTGCCCAGATGTTAGCTTCTGCAAAGCAGCTGAGCTTGCTACACAAGTCGGCCAGTGATTTAAGATCATGAAAATCCACCATGCCCTTGGGGCATTAAGACATTAGCTAATGAAAGGAGACTGTAAATGACCAATCCTTGTAGTCATTAGATTCAGTATAGAGTACAAGAAAGCATTGATATTTCACTTAAAAATGTGACTGTCACTAATGTCACCAAGAATTCCTGAGTCTTTCTATGTGTGTGTGCATCAGCCACATTTCTTATCTATTGATGTGATCACACGTTTGTAACAGTTTAAACCTCTCTAAGTCAAGGAGAGAGAGTGGTTTTACTGTGAGGTTTTATCTATATTCTTACTTTTCATCTTGATATCAACATCAGAACTGTATAAAGTCACTCAGTTGCTTTCTGTATTGCACCCATTCCTCCCTTGATCTTCAAACCCTTCTGATCCAATTTTTCAGCCCTCACCATATCACTGATCTTCCTTTATAGCCTTCTACATACTACTGGTATTTAATGTCATGCATTGAACCTAATGAAGAATTCAAGTGAAGGGAAATTCTGTGCCTGCATTACTAGAGAACCATCTGCAGGGTACACTGCTTGGAGTAAAAATACTAGCAGTGAAAAGCGATGATGGTAAATTAGATTAATAGTCAAATTAAGTGCTGCTGTGGGAGTTCAGAAGTCAATGAAGCTGCTTAAAAGATTGATTAGTCAAAGATATTTAGGGACTAAGTTTTATTCATACCAGGATGTTATGGATGCTAAAAATTTATGTGGGGTCAGGGAGACACTGGTTAGACTAATGGAGGAGAAATCTATCAAGAGTTATTAAAGATGCTGCTTAGAGCTTGGGAGGTCTTTGAGCTACAAATTGCTGGAAAAGAGGAGAATATTCAACAAGCAAATATTTTCTTATTTCCCTATAGTCACCCCCTTTTGGCTGTTGGGAAGAACACTATACTGGGCTAACCCAAAACTCGCACTGAATGAGTCACTTAGTGAGGATTTGGTGACTGAAAGAACAGAACATCCTCAGTGCTTTGTCATCCTGCTTCCTGGCACCCTCAATAAGATCTGTCCACTGGCCTTATAACAACAAAGCCACTTCTCCTATTTTCTCGGGAGAGAGTCCCGAAATCAGTGGAAATTTTGATTTGCAAGATATACAAAAGCCACTTTTGATGTGTATGTGTTATATTTGCAGTGAGCAATATAAGTCTTACTGATTGCAGAGGAAGATTTCAACCGTTCTTGAACACTCCTCCAGATCCCACCCTGTATGGTAAGATCAGTAAATAAGATGGTAAGATCAGTAAAATGAGAAGATTCACCTAGAAAGTCAAATGTAAGAGGTTTTCCAAATGCAACTAGGCAACAAATGGCATTATCTCAACACCCAGCAAATTTCAGTGGAATAACCCTTAAATAACCCTTAAATAGACCATCTGATGTTACATTATGCTCTTTTTCTGTGAGGTGCTCAGAACCTCAGAGTTTGAATTCATCACCAAATACAAGAAGACATCATAACCCATGGCCCCTGCTGCATTAATAGCCACGATGGTTTGTTACCCACAAGTATATTGGTTTTATCATCAAGTACCTAGAATTCATAGTGTCAGATTTACATATTAAAAAAAGAATATTCTAATCCTTAAAATATATTTAAAAATAGCATGAAGGTGTAATGGCCAGAAAACAACAGGAAAAAGAAATAAAACTGTAGGATTCATCTGAATAAATAAAATATGTGATACAAATAGCCACACAGATGAATTTGGAGATTTGGAGTTTGTAAAGCCATGGAGAAGCATTGTGGTCATTGTGCCATCTTCATGTGGGAGTTTCAGTCACCCAGCCAAATCAGAACAATGCATAAAACCCATAATTTTGTTGGGTTTTGGAAAAAAACAGTCTCTCATTGAACTTATTAAATACTCTCCAAATATGATTTAGGTATTTTCTGCCAAAGGCAAAGTTTCTGTGCCATTTATGTCATCAAAGGGTTGCTTCCTGTGACTGCTGGGAGAGTCGTAGTCAGTCTGAACTGTCAAAATCCCATGGAGATCACTAGAAGGCCGGTGATGGTGATGCTTTAGAGATGTGGTAAAGGAATGGGATGTGACACCACTGTCAAGCCTGATCGACTTGGAGAGCACCACTGAGAGTGGGAGAGACAGGACAGAACAAAATCTGCCTGATTTATACACAGAGCTCCAGAGCCTTTCACTTCACCTGGAAGATTTTGGCGTAGGGCTGAAAGGAACAATTCATTTAATGGTTCTTTGGTGACATGAGGGCCGTGATTTTTCAAACATAAAAGCAAACAAAATTACAAAATTTCTGGGGTATTTACTGAGCACTTTTCTTACTTCTCTGCTGATTTCTCTGCTTTTTAAGTTTGTCCAGGGAATTTGTGCTAATGATTCCAAATTTCTCTGATCATTTTGTTGATAATAATAGCTTCAGGCCACTGATTTCACCTCAGAGGAGCTTATAGAAATGGTTCAGTTTGATAATGTCCAGGTGTATTAGCAAGTGGGCAAAATTAAACGTTTCTTTAGCTTGAATACTGGGAATCAAAGCTACCTAGTGCTTTCCCTATCTGCCCAGAGCAATCAAATCTGCAGGCCACTATGATTTGTTTTCCTGCTTTTTTTCCTGTGTCTTGACCTTTAATAGCTCACATATTTAATCTTGTGTACAGTCCTCAAAAGGAATTTTTTGTGTCCAGAACTGCTGTCTAATTATAGTTGCAATGCCTTACCTAAAAAGAAAACTTAATTCTACATGGAATGATGTGGAATGAAAAGGAATCTGGGGCTGTCTTCATGAGTGGTTTACTTTAGCTCAACGGAGCACTTTTGTAGCACATCTCCTGATCAGTTCCTGATCATTTTACCCTTTGCTGGTTCCTGTCACAGAGTTGCATGGAGCAAACCAGACACTTGGGTCCAGAGGACCCAACTAGAAGCAGCAATAACTTGCCCCAGATGTGTATATGTGGGCAGTGGGTACTCACCACCAGCTGTTTCACTTTTCATATCCTCTCCTGTTGTTCTGCAACACTTGCTGATGTAATCAGTGCATGCTTGGTGGTAATGGGTTCAAACGGGAAGAGGAGAGATTTAGATTAGATGTAGAGAAGAAGTTCTTCACTCTAGGGGTGGTGAGACACTGGAAGAGGTTGGCCAAGGGGGTTGTGGATGCTCCATCACTGGAGATGTTCAAGGCCAGGTTGGATGAGGCTTTGACCAGCCTGTTCTAGTGGGAGGTGTCCCTGCCCAGGGCAGGGGAGTTGGAACTAGATGATCTTTGAGGTCCCTTCCAACCCAAACCATTCTGTGATTCTATAAACTGAACCTGAAATCCAGCTGACCTCAGCGTATTTCCTTCCATCTTTGCAGTAAGGGATTGAGGTACTGAGGGAACAAAGGGAGGAAGGGTCAAAACCAGAGGGAGGTTCAGATGTCCCCTGCTTTGCAGATAATGGAGTGGATTTCACAATACCCACTCAGATACCCTTAATATAACAGCTTAGTCTCTGCTCAGCTGTCTCTGCTCTCTGGGCTGTTAATGAGTTTTGCATTAAGCAGACATTGGCTGAACTAAAAGAATAATATTGTGTTGTGTGGGAGTGGCAGGGGGAGAAAACAATCTTCCACATCTCCTGGTCCCAAGTAGATGTCCTTATTACTCACTATAAAATCTGTTTCTTCTTCTAGAAATCCTTTTTCTTTCCAGTTTCAGCAGGGAATGTAAAACATGATTTTGACACTCCTTACTTCATGTTTGCTGGAAAAATGGGAGATGAAAGTTCAAAAGTCCCTGAGGCTGAGAAAGGCTAAAGGCCCACATTTATCCCCTTCTGGGTGAGCACTTCAGGCAGTGCACCAGAAAAAGTTTAGAAGAAATAAAAATTTCCTTAAGCAATGAGACATGAGACTGTCCCAATACTGACTCAAAAAGCAGTGAGTGGGGGCCACTATAGGTGCTGTTGCTTCCTCCCATTTCCAGGCTGGGTGGGGTGGCAGGGTGTTGGTGTGGCTGTGCTCCACACTCCCAGGCTGTGCCCAGAGGAGAGCTTTTGGCTGAGGCTGACAAGCAATGAGGCTGTTCTGAACAGTGTTGTTCTTGCTAGATTTACTAGCTCCAGTTTTCCCGTATTTGCAAGTCTGTGCATGCTGATTTTGTTGTGCAGAGCAGTCATGAGCTGACCCATTTCCTTTTAATGCAGTAATTGCCGGATTGACTCTGCCTTCCTCTTCAAGGTACTGACCTACAGTGCCTCATCCAGTAATTACTGTGGATGAAATCTGTTATGGCTGCGTTTACCACAGCTTTTTTATCCATTTCTTTGCTGTTTTCTTTTCTTCTCCTTTTTTTTTCTTTTTCCTTTTTTTCTTTTCTTTCTTTTTCCTACTTGACCTCTTTGTGAAAGAAAATCATGGGGTTTCCTGTATCAGCCATAGGATAAGAAGACAAAGAGAAAAATTAGGAGTTTAGTGGAAAAAATCATAGAATCATAGAATGGTTTGGGTTAGAAGGGACCTTAAAGACATCTAGTTTCAACCCCTCTGCCATGGGCTGGGACATCTCCCACTACACAAAACTGGTCAAAGCCCCATCCAACCTGGCCTTGAACACTTCCAGGGAAGGGGCATCCACAGCCTCCCTGGGCAACATCTTCCAGTGTCTCACCAGCCCCACAGGACCCCATCCAGACTGGCCTTAAATGCTTCCAGGGATGGGGCATCTACCACCTCTCTGGGTGACCTGTTCCAGTGTCTCACTACCCTCATTAGAGATTTCTTCCTTACATCCAATCTAAATTTATCCTCTTTCAGTTTAAAGACATTACCCCTCATCCTATCATTACAAGCCCTTGTAAAAAGTCCCTCTCCAGCTTTCCTGAAGGCCCTCTTTAGATATTGGAAGACCACAGGAACGTCTACCTGGAGCCTTCTCTTCTCCAGGCTGAACAACCACAACCCTCTCAGTCATTCGTCATAGAAGAGGTGCTCCAGCCCTGTGATTATCTTTGTGGCCACCTCTGGACTCACTCCAGCAGGTCCATGTCCTGGACTGTTTCCTTAGAGCCGTATTTGAATAATTAATCCTATTTAATTTTACCAGAGATCCACAGAGAGACTTACAGAGGGCAGCCTTAGAAGCCGGTCAGAGATCCCTGGACAGCAGGTGTGGTTGCTGTCTGCTGGCTCACCCTGCTGTGGAGACTGTGCTGTTCCAACTGTGCTGGGTAAGAGTGACAAAGTGAGCTCAGCACCGTGTCCCTGCCTGGGGCTGGGCTGTTCACCTGTGTGCAGATGAACAGAGAGGTCAGAGACCTGCTGCCTCCCTTTCCTTTTCCTGTGGCTATTTTAATAATAGCCACATAATGAAAACAATATCGTTATTTTAGACACTTCAGTAGAGACTGGGATTTAAAATTTGGGAGTCATTTATAGGCTCTGTGTTTCTTTCTGACTGATAATATGTATGTATATAGTAGGCATGAGAACATGGAAAAATTAGGCTTATTAATCTTCCCAGTTAAACAGGGACTCTGTAGCAGAGCCAGCACAAGATTTGTCTAGTTTCCTATCTTGGCCATGAACCTCAAGGCTCAACTAAAAATACAAACACAACAATCTTGTGGATTAATGGATTTTCTGATTTGTTTTCACTTTTTCATGATGTACATAAAGATGACCTGAAATATTCTCCCTCTGAAGAAATTTTGCCTGCCTTCTGTTTTGTTACAAGTTCAGGAAGATGCTTCGACAGCTGGACAGACAGTGAATGGGGGACATTGCAACAGTTGAAAGGAGAACTAGCCATAAGACAGGATATTTTGGTATTACGTGTTTTAATTTCTTTTCCAGTTGAGTTCTTGTTTCATTTTAAATTATCTAACAATGTTTTTAGAAAAACAATGTTTGTTAGGACTGCTAATGAGTTTTCTCAATACTAAGGGTGTGAGAATCTGGGTTTCCTCCTATTTTTTCCCAATAAAATATAAGACGGAAATTAATGACCTTTGAAAATAAAAGAGAAAAAGCTTTACTGTTTTCTTTATTATGTCAGCAGAATTGGCCCAAACTGCAAATTCCTTTAAAAGTTAGCTTTCTCTTTCCCATCTAGTCTCCAGTTGTGGAACCAGTCACCATTCAGTCACTACAGGCTACTCAGTATTGGTGTGAATAAAGCATTTAGTGGGTTTGCGTCAGAACACTGTAAGACTGAACTTTTTAAAGGGAAACTTTCTTTGAAATCATGGTCAACTTATCACAGCAAAACCCTCAGGTGCCTTTAGAGTCATAAAAACTAGAAAGCCACCTGCCTGGCTTTCCCCAGGATTAAGCACTAGGACTACAGCCTTTGTGGTTTCCTAAAAGTATAGGTACCGTATGCAGATATGGGATAGGCTCCTTTTCTTTGAGGTTTTACCCAGCTTCCCAGAACCAGGGCTGCTTCCCGAACAAAACAGAAAACTGCTGCTGCCCCTTGAGCACAGGCAGGGGTGTAACCATGCCTGAAATGGAAATGGTGTCAGCCACAGGAGTACTAAAGCAATGTCCTGGTGACAGTCTTGATTCTTAGAAACACGGTTATGAAAATACTTAAAGCATGATGGAATGCTGACTAACGGCGGCTACGTAGGAGCATGACTATGCACTTCACAAAGAAGGGAAAGGAAGGGCAGTGATTTAGCTCCAGAGCTTTCAGTTCTCTGAAGCATGGCAGGCTGACGGCACTCGGGCTTGCTGCCATCACTGCACCTTGTTATGTATGTGTGTAGGGCAGGGGAGTGATAAGTGAGATTCTGGCATTTGAATAAAAGCGTAGTTTCATGGGGGCCGAGTTTTCCAATCACTGGAGGCTTCCTGTTACTCGTTCCTTATTGATTACATGTCACAAATGAGACAATAATCCCATTTGGCACCTGGTTAAACCAATAGGAACATGATCATTATTAGTATTAAGCAGCAAGTTATTCCTGCTGCAGATAAGTATGTTTAGCCATTTCCTTCATAGGACACTGGGGTTTGTTTCTTAAACTTTGCCAGGTTTTAATTGTTCAGGATAACATTTCATATGCTTGGTTGTTTGGCTCCTGTTGAGATATTAAGAAAGCTTCTGCTCAGACAGTTCAGCAGTCTTCAGATAAAGACATTGTAGAAGAAAGTTCTTTTAGTCCATGTATTCTTTCTTAAAACTGTATGGACGAGAAAGCTTTATAGTCCTATATCTTGAAAGAAAAGTTTGGGAATCAGCACAGAAATCACCTGGATGTCAGAATTGCGCCTTTTGCTGGCAAATAAAGCCTAAACCTTCCCAAATTTATCTGTATGATAAAAGGAAAAAAAAGTAATGTGTATACTAGCAGTACTAAAATATCATGGGCAGTTCTGTAAATTTTCCTGTGAATGTGGTATCTCCTGACAGTGTGCATGTGCACCCAGCCAGTGGACATGACATCTCTCCTCCATCAGCCCAGTGTAGGAGGAGGCTGGGCAGGACTTGCCCTGCAAGCACATCTCTTGGCTGGCAATGCCCAGCTCCAAAGAGGCTGTGGGGCCAAGTGAGTGATTGGCTTGGAGCTGGAGGGGACCTACAGGGAAGAATTTTGGGGGCCAGCAGCTGCAGGCCAAGCAGATATTAGACATCTTTGCTCAGGCAAAGGAATGAAACCTCAAGGATGATGTTTTCTATCTCAGAGCTGGCAGCTGAGAACCCTTTTTTAGTCAATGAAAACAACTGGTGTTTCCAGGCTGTTTCATCTGACCTTCATCTAACCTGGGGCAAGATGACATACCCTCTGGAAGTGCCTGTTTTCTTCTAAAAGGGACCCTGGCCAACTCGCTCAGCTGCAGACTATAGGCATCTAAACATAGGTGAAATGGATCCTGCCCAAGGAGACTTTCTCCCCCAAAGTCATGTTGGGTCTCCCCCAAGCTGTAAGCAGAGGAGGCTGCAACTGCCACCCACCAGCTGCCAGGAGGCTATTCCAGGCAGGGACCCCTTGGCTGGAGCCATGCCACGGGCATTATTTCGGGCCTGCTCCTGCACATGTGCTTTGGTCATTTGTTAGCAGACAAGCCAGCCAAAAATTGCATTGGCAGAGGGTACATGAGGAGCTTCATGTCAACCTACACAGTGAAAATGGAGATGGTGGTTTGTCCTGTGTGGGAGTTGTCTCCTCTCAAGCTATTATGGGCCGTGATGGGTAAGCAGAGGTCTGTCCCTCTCTGCCGTGTGCTCACCTCGTGGCAAAAGTGCATTTTCACAGGGACTCTTTAAAAAATCGATTCATACATGTTAATCCTGGGAGAGCTGTACCTGGAAGTGTTGGAGTGGTGGATCTGTTCATAGGGAAATCTGAAGGTTTCAGTAATCTCTGTTTCAGATTGACACAGAAACACGGAACCTCAGACAAAACCTGCTAACCAAATCTGTAAGAGAGAGCACTGACCAGAAACAATGGAAGTAGGTTTTCATTTGGAGTATCACTTTTCCTCTAAAACTCTAAAATAATAATTTAATTTTAAATTTGAACCAAAAGCCAGGGATGACATTTGTGAACAATTGTGACAGCTTTTTGAAAGAAAATAAAAATTTTGAAAACCAGAAAGACACTGCCCCATTTTAATTCTGTTTCAATAAAGTTTCATTTTTGAGTGTTAAAATTGAAGCAATTTTTTGCCCTGCTACAGACCTCAGCTGTGCTGGGCCACTGCATCCTGGGAGGGGTAGGACTGCTGAGCTGTGATGGATGCGCTCAGCCCCTTAACCAGACTAGTGGTATTTTGGGACAGGCTCCAAAGGAGGTAGAGGCCTGAGCCATAAACAGGTGAAAAATTGTAGTTTCAATCTGTTCCGTGAAAACCCACAGAAGGAGTACAGTGAACACTGATGCACATGAGCTTGGAACACTCATCATGCGATGAACACATGAGTAGCAAGCGGCTTCTCCAAGATTCATTCATCAAGGAACAAAGAAAGCTGTGGGTACAAGGAGTCTCATGCCTACCTTTCCCATCACGTGGAATTCAACTACGAGCCAACCACTTTGTTCCATAAATATGACAACTTAAGTGAACCTTCTTTGAGCTCCCCTGGCTAAGCAGCCTGGCTAATTGGTGGTGACCTGCCCTTGAGCTGGGATGCCTTTCAAGGTTGTTCCTCGAGGCAGAGACCTTTAACCTACAGCAGATCTTTGGTAAGTGACCAACATCGTGCTAACCTTGTAGTATGGTAACTTTGACTTTGTCTTGGTAACTTTGATTTGTGTGTTGGTAACTGATTTGTGTCTTCGTAACTTTGATTTGTGCTTTGGTAGCTTTAAATCATTGTTCAAATGATTGTGTTGTACAGTAATAGAGAGAACCTTGCTATCAAGCTTTAAGTCACACTTTTAAAGCATTATATTAAAACCACTTTTGTTGTTTGATGGAGAGCAATCTAAATCACCCATTCATGACATAACCTCATTTCAGCAGGAGGAATGGAGCTGAACATCACCTCCTCGAAACTGACAGACCTCCTGTCAGTGGAAAAAAAAATACATTCCCTGGCTATGAGGCCATTAAATATTTACAGCATCAGGTGGCAGATCATGGCTGTGGTGTGACATCAGTGGATTACTTGCCCACCATGAAGGCATCATGCCAGGGATGAATCTGAATACAGGAACGTTGCCTCATGAGCCATTAACCCCACCAGCGTTTTCTTGTTGCCATGACCCCATAGGGGGGACAAGATGCCAGGAGCAGGTGAGAGGAGAATGTCTGCATGTCTGGAAGTGGAGATGGGATAAGGCAGCAGCACAAAGGGGAGGTGCATCCAAGTTGTGCAGTGGAAAGTTCTCATTGCTCTGCAATTTTTCAGGCTTGCATGAAGATGATGGGAAAATATCTGCAGAGGGTTTTCACCCTGTTCTTGCACAGAGTTCGTATTCACTCCAAGTTCCTTTCAAACCCAAAGTGAAGAATGTTTTAAAACCTACAAGGGGGGACACTTGAGGAGAAAAATACATTTTGCCCTCCTGCAAATGGTTGGATTAGAGATGTATTTTGGAAAGCCTGGATGATAAATATTTCAGGAATAACGGAAGGGAATGGTACTTGCAGTTGGCCTGTGGGATTTCAATGAGACAAGCTCTCTGACTTGTGCTGCAGCATTTGCACCCAAAAAATAAACTCCATCCTGTGTTCCTTGTGTAGATGGGGGGCTGGAGAGTGGTGCCCCAACCTCTTTCATTCCCCCAAAGGGCTCTTTTTTCCTGATTTTGCAAAATGTGCATTTGGTGTCAGCCCATCCAGCCAAAGATAAGAGCGCCTTATCTCATGCAATGATGAGACAATATTTCATTGACTAGTTGTCCAAAGGGCCACACACCTACATGAAACCTTGTATATGTAAAATTGCAATCATGCCTTTCCTCCATGTGTCCTGTTACAGAAGCTCCAGGCTCTTTGTAAGCAGCAATTAAGCTCAGTTTTTCAAAAGGAGCACAAGGCACGAATAGCTGTTCATGCCTCCTGCCACACCAAAATTATTCTAACCTGATGTGGGCATGTGCTTCTTTTTAAAATAAAACCTCCAAGTGCCCTTAGAGAAATGCAAGGAAACTGGAGGGCGCTCTGGTGTGCTCTGACCTCCCTTGGGTGCTTCATGGATTGCCTCCAGAGTTACCTGGAGATGATCTCTCAGCAGCAGTGCTGGACTGAGGGGCTAAACCAAGTCATACATGTGTGCCCAAACCCAGGCATGCTTGTCCTGCTCCCCAAGCCAGAACAGCAGAAGTTATGCCCAGTGGTAGACATCAAGGAAGCCTGTGGCCCATTACCTGGCCCATTTTTCACATGCGTGTAAAGAAACCCAACCCAACCCCATCCTGAGACATCACCTGGAGCAACAGAGTCAAATAAACACAACAAGCTCTTGGCAAGGGGCTTGGGGGCCCTGCCTTTGCAAAAAGTCATGGGAGGCTGGAAATCATCTGGTGGGGTTTGTTCTGACAGCAGGTGACAAGGAGACCCACTTCTTTTGTCAGCTTTCTCTGAGGCCTCCTCAGGTGTCAGGGTCCCAGACCCATGGCTGTGTTATCTCCTGCTGCCACAGATGGAGTGGGAGAGGTGCTTGGAAATACAGTTCTGCAAATCCTCATTGTAAGACTAGGAAGGGGAAAAGTGTGGGAGAAGGAGGAGGCAGTGTGGGGCGAAGGGAGCAGGATGGGCTGGTGAAAGACAACATCAATGTCCCAGTGTTCACTCTGCATAGTTGGGAGCTACCTTGAGCTGTTTCTCACAGGTCACGTGGAGCAAGGGCCCTTCAGGAATGCCCTCCAGGGCTGAACAACCAGTCATTTCATCTGAAAGATTTGATATTTTCTCCAGGACCCTTCCTGCATGTGAACTGAAGCAGTAGGTGGAGAGAAGAGGGAGAGTCTCTTCAGAAGTTCACACTTGATCCAAGGCAAAATACTCAAGTAGGTGCACCCAGGTTTCCTTTACTGGTTCCAGTGTGGAGGCTCATATGGGTAAAGATTTGCAGGACTGGGTGTTGTCTTCATGCATGGGATGAGATAGATGATTTGCTAATGCTTGAAAGTACCTGTTGCTGTTAACACTTGACGCAGTGCAAGCTGGGGAGAGACAGATGGAAAACAGCACTGCTCAATTTTGCTCTAAAAAGGCTGAAATACTGTTAGCAATAATCCAAGCACTTGCCTCACTGTCAGGGTGCCCCTGATTCTCCCCACAGCTTTTAGGACTAGGAAGCCAGAGGTGCTGCTTTGGCAGTTTGCTCATCTGTTGCAGCCACCACCAGTTCACCAGTTCTTTATTTATTTGCCTGCTTTTAATGACAGCCACAGTTGCTGCCTGCCTGGGGACAGCCTGCTGTGAACCTGGTGATGGGGGAGGGTTTGTCCTGAGCAAATTTTTAGCCCAGGGACTCTATGGTCATCTTGCAAAAGCACAGACAAGCCCTTAGGAAAGCCACAGAGTAGCCAAAACATAAGGCTAGTCCAGGCAAACCATCTGAGGGAGCAAGGCAGGGTGTGCAGTGGTGAGCAGAGGGCTGGAGCCACTGCAAGAATTGCAGCCTGGGACTGAGACACTTCCCTTCTAGGTGTGTGTTCTGGTTCTGGAGCAGGCATCCCAACAGGCATGAATTTTGCAGATGAGAAGTGTTGTCTACAATGTTGTTGCAGCAGTAGCGATCCAGGGACACAAGCGAGGTGAGATTTGTAAGGAAGGTCTCTGTTCTTCAATAGTCCCATTGATGTAACCGGGAGGAAAAAAATGGATCCACTTTTAAGCATGCGATCCAAGTCTTACCTCTTGAAGGAAAGTCATACACAAAACCAAATTCCTCAAGGAACAGATAGACCTAAGCCCTTAATAGTCCCCTCTCCTCCTCTCCTTCTCTCCTCTTCCCTTCCCTTCTCTCACCTTCCACTCCCGACAACAGGGCTGGAAAAGGCACTTGTCATTTACTGCTTGGCTCATAAGATGTCTCCAGACACGAGAGACCATAGTTCATTAATTGATTTTAACCTAATTCATTATGCTAAAAAGGTGTTACAGACTTTGATATTCCCCTAAACATCAACATTATTTCATGGTTTTGTATGCACATGAAAAAAAAAAAAGTTCTTCAGGCCATTGTATGCACATAAATAAGTATGTTTCCATAATATAGACATGAGGGTATGTATCTGATTTCAGTCCCCCCCGAAGATGAATAGAAGAATGTGCATTTTTACAGTAGCTGTCCCCTGAAATGGGGTTTGATAGCAGGTCTCCTTATTTCCAGGTGGTACCCAACATTCACACTCTTTTTTTCCCAAATGAATACAAAACAATACACCTTTCACAAGAAAAAATGACTCTATCCCTGTCCAGAGTCTCTGCTGGCTGGACACTTAATCATCTACCTGTTAGGAAGGAGACATGGCTTCATATCCCCTGAAACTGTGCACATTTTCCCTGGCAGCTGCTTGACCACTAACCTAGAACATAAAACACTGGTCTAGTCATATCCTCCCTGGATGTGTTTTAAACATGACTTGATCCTACTCAGCAAAGCACAAGGATGAGGCATTTCTGGATGTGTCCAGAAACGTGCTTAAATCTGTGAAATTCAGTTTTGCCAATTTGCAGACCTCAGGGTGGATGTCCACCTCTGTGTGATAAGAATAAGCCTGCTGACAGCAGACCTCTTTCAGCAACTGCTCTGAAATTTCACAGAATCATAGAATCATAGATTGGTTTGGGTTGGAACAGACCTCAAAGTTCATCTAGTTCCTCCCACTAGACCAGGTTTCTCAAGACCCCATCCAACCTGGCCTTGAACACTAAGGATGGAGCATCCACACCCCCCTGGACAATCTGTTCCAGTGTCTTCTATTTGAAGAGATAGACATCAGCTCACAGATTCTGTGGCCCATGGGTGGAAAATCACTGACTTGGGCTACTTAAAAGTCAGTGTCTGAAGGGTCTACAGACACTAAATGCACCAGGAATAGACAGCTGATGAGTTTTCAAAGGTCAAACTCTGAAGCTACATCCTTCAGATGACATTTGGGAAGCCCAAGAGTCACCTGAGTCTTTTTGTGCATCATAGTCAACTAAAAAGGTTCTCAAATGCATACATATGTATGTATTTCATTCTTCAGGGCAGCAGCTCCTAAGGCAACCTGACAAATTGCTGGCATCTAGCTGGATGTCTGTGCTCAGAGAAACAAGGAGATCCAGCTCCCATGATCCAGCTCCCACTAGCTTCTATCTTGAATGAGCGGAATGTGACAGTGCCCCAGGGACTGAGAACAGATGATGCTGGGGAAAAGGAAGGCGTTTTGTGCCTTGCTGACACCTTCTCATCTTGTTCTTGTGTACATCTTTAAGAATGTGGTGCAATAATGCAGCACGCAGATCACGTGTGAGGCTGATGAACATGAGAGAAAGTTACATGTTCCTAAACTTAAAAAAAACTTCATGGTCTCCATTTCCCTAGAAACAAATTTCTATCTGTGTAAGGAGGTGTCTTTGGGATGGTTCAGCAGATTTCCATACCCAAGGACAATGCGTACATTAAATCGTTTTTTCTTATCTGATTCTGGAGCTTGTTCACTCTTTTCAGTATGTGAATTACTCCATCATTTTAAAGGCTGTTCTGTCTATGGTCTGAGCAGCTCCTGATGTCTCCTGCAAAGCCCCATGAGCTGAGTACAAAGGGTGGCCCCTTTTTCCTTTTGACATCCCTGCCTTGGATAAGATCTCCAATAGTCAGTCACCTAATTCCTCCTATAAGACCATGAGCATAACGACAGCCTAAAGGAAGCGCTTACAGGAGCCAAAAGCAAAGCATGCTCTGCTTTGGCCACCCTGGGATTTCCAGTAAGGAACCTTGAACTGGCACAGGATGCTGGAGCCTGGCAGCTGGGACCAGTGATAAGCAACTGCTGGTACAGGCCACAGGACAGACAAGGCCTTGTGGTGGAGGTGATGCCTTGCTGTGGGCAGCTGGACCTTCTTGCCTTCTCCTGTCCAACACGTGTAGATGTGAGCTGCCACATTGTGACAATAAATATAGCGAATGGGAGAAGCATCATCAAGAGAACCTGAAACCTGTGATTGCTTTTAAAGAAAATCTCTACAGATATTTTGATCTTAAAGGGATTACCATGTGGTGTTTGTATCTCAAGCAATTATTTGGCATCACCTTCACATCATATAGGAGGGACTGGCATTTAATTTAATTGAATCATTTGGCAGTGAATTTTAGAACAGAAGGAGAGATCCGTATCTCTGTTCCAGGTTTTTCCCCAGCATTGAGATATTTCTCCTTTAGAGGAGCTGGGGGAAAGCCAGAGTCCAGCCCTTGTGCTCTATGTGGATAAACACAAAACTTGTGTGATTTGTAAAGTTATGCAATTAAAATGGCAAGGAATGACTTGCTGGGTATTGCTATTGTTCATTTGCTCCTGTAGCCAGCTTCCCTTTTCCCACAGAAGCAGCTACTGGTAGAGATCTAATAGGTTTCCAAATGTTTCCCTGCCCTTCAGGATAAAACTGCTGGATTCAGAGGTTAGATTAAAAGAATCAGGAAATTGCTTCAATAAGCTGAAATTTCTGTTGATACTGAAATTTTTCAGGAACCTTTGCTGTATTCTGCCAGTTTTGCCCCTAATCTAAGTAACTCCTCTTCCACCAGAGTTTAGAGAAAAAGGTCAGGCTGAGATGAACACGGTGTCGCCCGAAGCAAACAAACCCCTCAGCTTCACAGCTGGCCTGGGACCACACATTGAGCTGGAGCTGGGAAGTGCTGAGTAGCCAGGGTGCATCAGCACATCCCTGGGACAGCAAATGCCACTGCTGCCATGTCCTGTGTCTGCCAACAGAGGTGCTGGTGCTGAGTGTGGCATCTCCTAATCACAAGCTGTGAGGAGCCTGTGCAAGAGCTTTCTCCTTCAACATCCCTCCTGTGGCTGCTCCTTCCTGATGTATGTCCCCATTGCTTTCATGGGGTGGGTGCACTTTTGTGCAGAGCTGTGCTCCAAGCCAGCCCTGTTCCCAGAGGGGATTTACCTCTGCCCTGTATCCTTCTATCCACTATGACTTGCTTCTTTCTTATGCCACAGGTCCCGTTCATGGCAAGCCTCCACTCTCAGCTGGTGTCTACCTACCTTCAGGTAAAGGCAGAGGCCTCCCATATGGAGAACAATTTTTTTGTCTGTTAGCACACCAGAAGGATAAAGACATCATTGCTTTGACACATAAACATGGGGCTGAATTTTTATTTGAAAGGCCCAGGAATTTGCTCTGGCCTGGGGTTGCAGGTGATTGGCCAGGACAGCCCCATCTGCCTCCCCCGTCCCAGCAGCGCAGGAGCAGGGACACCCTCACATCCCAGCTTTAGAGCATTGGGCTGGACTGTTGCAGGTGGCACTGGCACATGGAAGAAGTTTGCACCTCGGTTGTCTTTTCTTATGAAATTATCTGCTATCACCAATGTCTACAGCAAAGTGTCTTTGCCCTCATGTTGTCTTTTGTTCCTCCCAGCTGCAGGAGGACACCTAGAGTTTTGATACCCTTTGCTAATGGCAAAGAGCTCCTTCCTCACAGCCCCAGGGTGTCTGATACTTCAGGAAAAGCCTCTCCCAGGCCTGAACCTTGGATTTAGTTGGACATAATCTCAACAAACACCGAGAGTAGAGGGGCGCAACTGAAAAAAATAAGGTATGCCACTGAGTGTCCTGTTTGAAAAGGCCTCTCTGCACAGGAGTGTCACCCTTGCAGTGACACTGTGTCTTCACCTAAGCTGGGCCATATTCTGAATTTATACAGGCTAATCAAACTGGGAGACATCCAAAGATTTTTCAGCCAGTTTGATGAATCCCTGCAGGGCAGGGTGTCTTCTGAAGTTCTGTTGCTTTGGTCTTTCCATCTTGATGACTCTGGATCCAAATGCTGAAGTTCTGAGATGTGATCCTTGGTTGTAGATCTTTTAGCTCTAGGGAGCCTTTTCCTCCTGGGACACCCCAGCCATGTGATGTGGAGTAGCTTCATGTGCAGCCAACACAGGGCCCTTAGAGCAGAAATGATCCTGTGCTCTTCTGACCAGACTAGCAGAGCTGCTGCTAGTTCTCTTTCCCCTGCACAGGTCAGTGTTTAGAGAAACCATCCAGGACCATTCACGCCTAAGTATAAGCTGCAGCATTTGAGCAATTTCAGTTGGCCTGCATCTGCCATATGAAGCAGCCTGTGCTCTTTGCTTGAGGACAGACTTTCTTTAGATCAAGTCTTTCAAGGACAGACTGTACGGCTGCTGAGAAAGTGTTTGGCTGAGAGACAGCGGCTTTCTCCTCACAACGCAGCAAGCATGCCTGCTGTGCTGGGGCCTTTCTCTCCTGTGCCTGTACCTGGGCATTGAAACACGAGTTTTAATAAGAAAACCTCCAGCATTGAAACCTAGGACATGAAGAAGATCAGTTTTAAGGATGGCAAAGGTCTTGTGGTGGAAATTAAACAAGAGAAGATGAGTTGGAAAATGACCTGATCACAGGCTCTTAATATTACAGGAGAAGCCCATTTCTGCTAATGAACAGCTTCTAGATCTACCTTTTGAGGAGCAGATATCATTCCAGACCAAGAGGTAGGCACAAGAGAATTCAGATGTTTAATAAAAAGCACCTTACAAACCTACTGGTAGATGATCCCCTTCAGGACTTCCAACCCTGAGACCAGTTGGCACAAGGGGACCATGCTATTGTAGGATTGGTTCACAGTGTGAGCTGGCTCCCCAGACCTGGGGAGGTCGTCAGGACTAGATATATTCCAGGGACCACCAGCCACCTCAGCATCATAGGCAAAATCCTTCTGTGCCTGGACCCCAGAGCTGGTGCAGGTTTCCTTTCCCCAGGGACCCAACCCAAGTGCTAGGACTGCAGCTTTGCTGGGGCATTTGCTTGAAGTCCCAACATGAAGCAGAAGCACAGCAGTTCTTGTAACCTTACCTTTTTCTCGCTATGCTACGTGAACTTTTTACACTGATTCAGTCACAAGGAAGATGTTTTCTAAATGAAAAGTCACTTCATGACTTCCCAAAGGATGTTGATTGAAAAAAAATGTGATCACTGTGGTGAAAGATGACTGGCAAGAACGCATGGAATATAGTAAAACTGTTTAGTGTCACGTGAGCTCTGGAGGAAAGATCTGTTTCCCATTACACAGCCCATTTCCAAGAAATCTTAGCCTGAAGCACTACTTCAGTGACTACCAGCCAGGCTTTTATTTTTTTCTGTAGAGTTTTGAGTAACACATGAGTAACGGGTCTAGCCTTGCTGATACGTGTGCGGAAGGCTCGTTGATGTCTTGCACTGGTGTAATTGACTTTTATGGAGTTACTCCTGATTTGCACTTGCTAGAAGGCTCTGAAACATGACTGAAGATTGGCAAGTTATCACACAGCACCTCAGCAGCAACAAGTGCCCAAGTATGATCTGAACCTCTGGCAGCAGAGGTTAGGTTTGACATCATTTCGTTTGCAGCAAGAGAGGGCACAGCTACACCAAATTGCCTCATATGTCCCAAATGCTGGGGACTCCGACTACACATGGGAATGAACGTGTCTGATCCTCTGTCCCACAGGATATACTTCCCATTCCTTGGGATTCTTTCCATGCCCTTGTCATTGCCCCTTGCTAGTTTAGGATGTTGTCTCCACTCACTTCCAGCAATGCTGCTGGAAGCTTCAGTCAAGCTACATGTCGTGCCACAGACACACCATGTGGTGGAGTCCTATACTGGCCAGTGCTCACCAAGGTCTCATGTCCACTTAGAATCCTAGAATTGTTGAATCATTTATGTTGGAAGAAAACTTTAAGATCAAGTCCAACTGCAAACCTAACACTGCCAAGTCCACCACTAAACCATGTCCCTCAGCACCACATCTACATGTCTTTTGAATACCTCCAGGGATGGTGATTCAACCACTTCCTTGGGCAGCCTGTTCCAGTGCTTGGTAACCCTTTTGGTGAAGACATTTATCTTAATATCCAACCTAAACCTCCACTGGCACAACCTGAGGTTGTTTCTCTTGTCCTGTTGCTTGTTACTTGGGAGAAGAGACTAACACACGCCTAGCAACAACCTGCTTTCATGTAGTTGTAGAGGGATAAGGTCTTCCCGCAGCCTCCTTTTCTCCAGGCTAAACAACCCCAGTTCTCTCAGCCACTCCTCGTAAGACATGTTCTCCAGACCCCTCACCAGCTTTGTTGCCCTTCTTTGGACCCTCTCCTCAATGTTTTTCTTGAAGTGAGGGGCCCAAAACTGAACACAGCACTCCAGGTGTGGCCTCACCAGTGTCCAGTACAAGGAACAATCACTTCCCTAGTCCTGCTTGCCACACTATTTCTAACACAAGCCAGGATGCTGTTGTCCTTCTTGGCCACCTGGGCACACTGCTGGCTCATGTTCAGCTGGCTGTGTGTGGTGGGCCTCAACCCATCAATCCAGCCTGTCCAAATCTCCCTGTAGAGTCTCCCTACCTTCAGGCAGATCAACACACACACGCATAAGTTGGTTTCATCTGCAAACTTACTGAGGGTGCCTTTGATCCCCTCATCCAGATCATTGATAAAGATATCAAGAAGTGGTCTCAATACTGAACCCTGGAGAACACCACTTGTGAGAGACTGCCAACTGGATTTAACTCCATTCACCATCACTCTCTGGGCTCAGCCATTCAGCCAGTGTTTTACCCAGTGGAGTGTACACCCATCCAAGCCATGAGCAGCCAGTTTCTCCAAGAGAGTGCCGCTGGAAACAGTATCAAAAGCTTTACTAAATTCTAGGTAGACAACATCCTCAGTCTTTCCCTCATCCACTAAGTGGGTCACCTTGTCATAGAAGGAGATCAGGTTCATCAAACAGGACCTGCCTTTCATGGACCCATGCTGATTGGGCCTGATTGCCTGGTTGTCCTCTATATGCTGTGTGATGGCACTCAAGATGATCTGCTCTGTAATTTTCCCTGGCACCGAGGTTAGCCTGGCAGGTCTGTAGTTCCCCAGATCCTCCTTCTGGCCCTTCTTGTGAGTAGGCATCACATTTGCTAGTCAGGACTGCTGATAAATGATGAAAAGCGGTATGGTGAGCACTCCTACCAGACCCCTCAGTACCCTTGAGTGTATCTCATCAGGCTCCATAGACTTGTGTGTGTCTAAGTGGTGCAACATGTTACTAACCATTTCCTCTTGGATTATGGGGGCTTCATTCTGTTCCCCATCCCTGTGTTCCAGCTCAGGAGTCTGGTTACCTGGAGAACAACTGGTCTTGCTGTTAAAGTTTGGGGCAAAGAAGTTATTCAGTACCTCAGCCTTTTCCCCATCCTTGGTCACTATGTTTACCCCTGCATCCAATAGAGGATGGAGATTGTCCTTAGTCCTCCTTTTGATTGATGTGTTTATAGGAACTTTTAAGATTTCTTTTATGGCAGTAGCCAGGTTAAGTTCTAGCTGGGCTTTGGCCTTTACTGGCTTAGTTAGTATACCCATGTCTGCTGAGGATGGCTCGTCTCCAACCATTGCAGCTGGAAAGAGCTAATTGGCACATAGAGTGACACGTGGGATTGTTGTGCACCTTTTGGAGGTGCACCATTTGGTGGCACTGCCTCCTCAGAGATCTCCACAACCAGAGTCTTCATCCAACCTCAGTTGTGCATAAGGAACAAGATGTCCTCGCTGAAACCCAGGTGACCCTGCAGTAGCAAATGACAATTTTAGGAGATGAGACCAAAGTCACAGCTGGGCAGAAGAAGGAAAGAACTTGTGCCTGCCTGTTTGAGGTCAGTTGGAAATCAACCTGGTGATGGGCTTTGCTGCCCCATGGGCTTAGCCCATGACTGAGACTCTGTAAAACTTGTTTCTCACTAACTGACCCAGCCCCTAAGACCTCCACCCAGTGTCTCACCATGCATGTTGGGGTTGTAGACCGCAAACCTGCACTGGCTGTGTGCTGGACTGCCAGGAACCTTCCACATCAGGTGAGCACCTCATCCTGTTCCAAGAAACAGCCCTTCTTTGTTGAGCTGTAACCTAGAGTAAAGGTGTATTTAGTGCTTTTTTCACCTAGATCAGACAGTGGATGCTGCAAGCTCAGATGCAATGAGGAAATAGAAGAAGCAGGAAGGATGATGTGGAGGGACTTGGTTAAGCTCTATGCATGCAAGAGAATGGTTGGTAGAGAAACATCAAACTTCTGAATATTCTTGGTAATTAATAGTTCAAATTCTCCAACAAAATAAAACGTTTTAAAATATTGTATGTTTCATGAAGAATTTATACAGGACATTTTTTCCAACAGTCCCAAGTGTTTAATAAATTGTTTTTATCTCTCCTTTAATCTGCCCTTTTGTTCATGAACTAGTTAAGAGAGGTCAGAGAGAAAGATTGAAAGAGCATTTTTGGCAAAGGGAAGCTTTCAGTGTGTCTCATTTAATAGAAGTAATAAGTACACAAAATCCCAGGATTTATAAAGGGCTTTGTTCAGGGAGGTTAATTTGCATCTCTATTGGATACCTTTCCCTAATTGTCTTTTTGTTGTTGTTGTTCTTACTTCCTCTACTTTGTGCATGAGTATCAAGGCATTTCCTCTGCCAAGTGGGGAATGATTGTCACAGTTCACTGGAGAGCTGGGATCTTTGAGCACAGACCAGTCATCAAGAGTGCTGCAAGCTCCATGTCACACCAGAAGTGAATCATTAGGGAGAGATACCCACAAGGACGTCAACTTCTTCTCCCCTGTCTTCACACGCACCATGTTTTATAGCCCGTGAGATTGCCTGAGCAGAAGTGTGCCAGATGTTATTTGTGAATCCGTGGATGGAGTTAAAACACAGAAGCTTGTAGTCAAAATAATGCTCTTCATGGTTTCTGAGGCACACTTTACCTCAGAAGTGCTTTCAAATATTGAAGCCTGCTCTGTGCCAGCAAGGCCAGGCCAGAAAAAAACTCTTTTACATGCAGTCTATTCAGGGATGATGCTGTTTTACCACATCTTTTAAGAACTGGCATATTTTCCTATAAAACAGGAGGAGTAAGTGCCTGAAACCCAGAGAAAAGCAAACATCGCTCCTGCCTTCAAGAAGGACAAGAAGGAAGACCCAAGGAACTACAGTCTGATGAACCTCAACTTCATCCCTGGAAACCATTTCCAGGTACGTGAATGACAAGAAAGTCGCCAGGAGTAGTCAACATGGTTAAGAGGAAGTCCAGCTTCCATGGAACATGCTTGATCAACTTGACAAACTTGTATAATGAAATGACTGGCTTGGTGGATGAATGGAGATGAGTGGATAGTGTCAACCTGGACTTCTGTGAGGATTTTGGCACTGTCTCACATTAGATCCCCATAGACAAGCTGTTCCTGCATGGGTTAGTTGAGCAGACAGTGAGTTGGATTAAAAACTGGCAGAATGGCCAGGCCTAAAGTGTGGTGATAGTGGCATAAAGCAGAGTTGGAGGCCAGTGACTAACACTGTACCCCAGGGCTCTATACTGGGTCCAGTCCTGTTTGACATCTTTGTTAATGATCTAGGTGAGTGGGAAGAGTGTACCCTCAGCCGTTTTTCAGGTGACACAAAACAGTGAGGAGAGGCTGATAAGCCAGAGGATTGTGCTGCCATCCAGAAACCCCAACAGGCTGGAGAAATGAGCCAACAGGAACCTCATGAAGTTGAACAAGGCAAAGTGCAAATTCCTGCACCTGAGGAAGAACAACCCCATGCAGCAATACAGGCTAGGGGCAGCTTGGCAGAAAAAGATCTGCCTTTGATCCTTTTGATCCTGGTGAACAGCAAGTTGAACATGAGCCAGCAATGTGTCATTGTGGCAGAGCAGGCTAATGGTATCCTGGGCTGCATTAGACAAGGTATTGCCAGGAGGTTAAGGGAGGTGATCCCTCTACTCAGCATTTGTAAGNAAATGAGCCAACAGGAACCTCATGAAGTTGAACAAGGCAAAGTGCAAATTCCTGCACCTGAGGAAGAACAACCCCATGCAGCAATACAGGCTAGGGGCAGCTTGGCAGAAAAAGATCTGCCTTTGATCCTTTTGATCCTGGTGAACAGCAAGTTGAACATGAGCCAGCAATGTGTCATTGTGGCAGAGCAGGCTAATGGTATCCTGGGCTGCATTAGACAAGGTATTGCCAGGAGGTTAAGGGAGGTGATCCCTCTACTCAGCATTTGTAAGTGGAGTGCTGGGTCCAGTTTTGGGCTTCCCACTACAAGAGAGATGTGGACATACTGGAGAGAGTCCAACAAAGGGTCATGAAGATGATTAAGGATCTGGAGCATCTCTCTTATGAGGAAAGGCTGAGAGAGCTGCGGCTGTTCAGTGTGGAGAATCATTGAATGCTTTGGGGGCGTCAATCTACCTTCAGAGCTGGGAGAGGTGAATTGCCTCAAAACTCAGTGCCTACCAGCTCCCCAGGGACAGCTCTCCCTTGACTTTGCAGCCCAGCTCACCGGTTTCACCCACTGCCATGTGCTGGGGGTGGTTTCCCTTGTCTGCATCCACCTTGCAGCAGCTATGATAGCACCCTGCTAATCTCCACAGAGCATGTCTGTGGAAGTCAAAGAGGACTGAGGGTACTGTGGAAGTCAAAGAGGACTGAGGGTAGGATGGGAGCTGGGGAATACATGTAATTTTGGCCATTGTGGGTCCCCACCACGTGCGTTACCTGCACCTTTGTTCCAGATAGAGAGGCTGCCTGGGGTCACAGGCCTCTTCACTTAAGTAAGTGACCCTGTTTTGCTGCCAACTTGCACTCAAATCCCATGCTGTTTATCAGTGTACTTATTTTCTCTGGAGGAAGATAAGCAATTTAATGAGCACTGAATTCAGCTTGTAAGAAAGCTGGCTCTCCCACTAACAGATGAAGATTAATGTAGATCCTGTCCCCTTCTCAAGGCTTTATACTTGGCTGGTCTGAGTCCTTGCATGGATGCAGCCTGCGTGTTTGATCAAGAAGCAACTGTTTTTCAGGTATCTTTGGCTCCTGCTATGCTGAGATCTCCTTTGTTTTCTGCAGCATGGTGGTGATTGATAGATCTTGCACCCATGCCAGGGCCTGAAGCTCAAAAGCTGAGGATGCTGAGCAGGCTGGAGCTGGTGAGCTGCAGGGACACCAATGAGCTGCTCTTTAGCACCCTCCAGTCATCTAAATTAAGAAAAGGAAGAAGCACAAAAATGGACTTTTTCTGAAGTACTGAGACAAGCAGTTCAAATGCTGGTTGTTTCTCAGCAGCAGAGGCCACACTGTAGTTTGAACAAACTCACAAACCCCTTCTGGGGGCGACATGGAGACCAGCCCAGACTCAACCCTGAGCTAGAGGTGACATTTGGTGTTGTCTAAATGGAGAAGGCCTGAAGCCAGGCCACCCAGGAGCACTGGTTCTTGTTCATTCCCTCTTGCAACTGGGATGGAGTGTCTATGCTGCTCTTCTTGCCTGTTCTTGCACCAACATGACGCAGTCAAGACTGGGCAGGTAAAATGGCCATGGGGTCCTCCCTGGGGGACACACTTGGGCAGGTAGGATTTATAGGCCACCTTTTGTTGGTTTGCCTTTATAGCACCATAAACTGGACTCATTTGCACTTTGGTTATCCAAAACTGGGAGGACAAATCCTGCTACCTGGTATGTCTCTTTCAAATGTTGTAGGTGCATAGTCAAGAAGAGGAAAGGAGGACCACAGAATCATAGAATCATAGAATGTTTGGGGTTGGAGGGGACCTTAAAGGTCACCTAATTCAACCCCCATTGCAGTGAGCAGGAATATCTTCAACTAGATCAGATTGCTCAGACCCCTGACCAACCTCACCTTGAATGTTGCCAGGGATGGGGCAACCTGTGCCAGTGCTTCACCACCCTCACTGTAAAAAAACTTCTTCCTTATATCTAGTCAGAATCCACCCTCTTTTAATTTAAAACCATTACTGCTTGTCTTATTGCTACAGGCCCTGCCAGGAAGTCTATCCCCATCTTCTTTATAAGCCTCCTTTAAGTATTGAAAGGCTTCAATAAGGTGTCCCTGGAGTCTTCTCCATGGTGAATAACCCCAACTCTCTCAGTATTTCCTCACAGGAAAGGTGTCTCTTCGTTTTGATCACTTTTGTGGTCCTCCTCTGGACCTGCACCAACATGTCCGTGTCCTTCTTGTGTTGGAGGCTCCAGAGCTGGACATAGTACTCCAGCTGAGGTCTCACCAGAGCCTCCAAGTGTCTTTGCATAGCTTCTAGGAGGATTTGTGGCACGATCTTCCCAGGCACAGAGGTGAGGCTGACAGGTCAACAGTTTTCAGGGTTCTCCTTTATACCCTTTTTAAAAATAAATGTAATGTTTCCCTTTTTCTAGTCACCTGACTGCCATGACTTTTCAAATATCATGGAGAGTGGTTTGGCAACTACGTCAGCCAATTCCCTCAGGACTCTGGGATGCATCTCAACAGGTCACATAGACGTATGTTTGTTCAGGTTCCTCAAGTGATCACCATCAAGGGGAAGAGCTGTGATCAGTGCGAACATTGTGTCTCTTCAATTAGAGGTCTCCACTGCTCCTTCCAGGGATTTTCTCCTCCACTTGTGCCTGCTGCCTCTTCCTTCAGACCTTTTGAGAAGCTCTGGTGGAGACAGGCATTGATCTGCAGGGACAGGAGCAGTTGTGAACCTCCTGCAGATGCCAATGGAGTCAAGCTGAAATGGCAACACAGGTTTTGCCCTTCCCTTTGAGCCATCTGTGCCCCTGAGGACAGCCTCCACTTATCCAGGCTGGTTGTTGAGTAGCATAGTGCAAAGGTATCCCTCCCTCATTGCAACTCCATGCCCTTCAGATCATGACATTCTCTTATGGGAAAGCTCAAATTCTGATCACCAGAAGGGCAACCGAGACAAAGAAACTCTTATTCTTCTCATCTATGTGCTCTACCAAAAGAAATCAGCCCTTATTCCACTTGCTCTGGCTAAGAAGAATTGGAGGTGGGTTGGGAAAAGATGTAGAAATTGAAAGAAGAGTAAAAGGACGTTCTGTCAAGGCTGCTGTCACTAAAAGCATCAGCAAAGACCTCTGGTGACCATCAGGCCAGAGGAGCAACTGTGAGAACACAGTCTCTGCAAGACAGCTGATATTATTGCTGGTGCTGGCCTTTTGCCTGCTGTTTTCCTCTTTCATCCCTGGAGGGAGGCAGAAAAATATTTGCAACTTATTTAGCATCTCTCCATGCGAAATTTGTGTGTCTAAAACAGTTTTCCAGCTCCTCAGGGTCCCAGAGTGGTGTCAGCAGCAGTTTAATACAGTGTTTGCTCTTGCCTGATTCTTTCTGTTTCCCTCTTCACACACTTTTGCTTCTGCTCCTCCCTCCCTTTCAGCTTTTCTACTTGATCTTGAAGCCAGCAACCCTGTAATTAAGGGGGAAAGTTTGATTCAGCTGACTACTGGAGAGATCACAGACCAAAAAAAATGACCTATAGCAATGAGGTCTGATGCTGCGTGACTCTGATGATACTGAAGCCCAACTCCTTTCCTTGCTCCCCACAAAAAGAGAAATAGGCAGATAGGTACATAATATAGACCCTGATACCACCAAGTACTGCTGTGTGCTGTGGCTGGATTCACCAGCACAGTGTGTCAAAGGGGTCTCAGTAATCTCCCCATCACTGGCTCACCTTGAGAGCCAGTCTGACTGGGGCGTCACTACTGGTGGCAGCTGCAGAGTAGGAAGATGCTGGAGCCATTCTCCCCCTCTGCAACATCACGCCCTGCTCGAGGAATTGCCAAGGCCAGGGAAGGAGTTGGGCTTCCCCAGCATTTTCAGAGCTGTGCAGAGCCAGGCCCAGGAGCTGAAGAAGCATCTTGATCACTCAGTACTTGTGATAGCTCTTCACTTTGTGTTGTAGATGTGTCACACTGTGGCATCACCAATCTGAAGATACCACACAGCAGACCTGTAGCAGGCACACATCTGCAGTCACCCCAGTACCTTGTAGCCTGAGAGGCTCAGCAAGGCTGCAATACCCCCTTTCCTCTGCTCCACCCCTCCTGCTTCTCTGCAGGACTCGAGTCAAGTCCCTTTCCTACCTGAAAGCAAGTAAGAGCTTGCTTTGAAACCAACTCTACATGCAGTGACAGAAATAACCCTTCTCTAATCACTCTCCTCTAAGAGAGACTAAATCTCCTCTTTTCAGCAAGGACACTGCAATTTGGCTGCCTCTGCCTCGCCTAACCCTCTACTTCATCATGCTTCATGCCTTATTTTGATTCTTTTTTCTCTTCACCTCCCAGAAGTTTCTGCTATTGCCCTGATTTTTCAAATATGCCCACCTGCCTTCAAATGGGCCTCAGTTCCACTTCTTGAACTGTTTAAACTTTCAGGAGTGACCTATTAAGCCAAGCCTTTATTGCCATCACACAGTGACAGAGCTAAGAGACAGTTTTGTGCTCAACACACCAACATCAGACTCTCTGGGTTCCAGAGGGCAATGAACAATTGACACTCATGTGCTTAGAGAGAAGCAGTCCTGACACACTGGGTGCTAAAAATAAGTAACTGGTCATAGCTGGTTACGTGAGCAGTGCCAGGATCTCTGCACAGGGATAGATGAGAACCTCCAGAGGATAATTCAACCTCCTAAAGATTTTTAGTTTTCTGTTTGTCTCCATTTTCTCAATCTCATCTTATCTACTTTCCTAAACATTTCTGCAGAATTTAATTTTTTTTTCAAGGTGGCATTTAAGGTAAAATATCCATGAAAATTAGATTAGTTCTGGATCGTTACATTCCTTCCCAATTTCTGAGCAAACACTGCCAAACATTTTCAGAAGAACAAACACCAAAAGAACAAACCACTATTATCCTTGCTGTTGCAGACTTGTAGTCTCTTGAGATGCAAACAAACTGCCAACGTTGTTCTATACCAGTTAAATAACATCATTTCACAGATAATTTACAGTAAGGGAAAGCACATCAACGGGTGTTTTAATACCTGGGAAATATAATTTCCAATTTGGTAATTGGCATAAGCAGAACGCCTTTAATGCAGCTAAAATGCAATTTACACTGAGTTCTGGGCTTAAATGTATAGAATAATTGAATCTGGGCACCATACTACTTTTTCAGATGCCGCGTTATACCCAGGCTGCTGACACTGCTCCATGTCTTCTCGCATCCAAGTCCTTAGCAGATATTACCTGGGCACACCTGGCACAAGCCAATGCCTGTGTCCTGAGCAGGCTCTGCCTTCACCTTTTGCACTGCAGCGCTGGGCAGGAGCAAGCATTGCTGTCAGCAGTGTTTTAGCATAGCACAACCTTTGTGTTCAGGAACATACTAGCAAAGCTGCTGTTCATCTTCTGCATGACAGCATTCTGAGCTTTCATCAGGGGGAAAATCCTATTTTCTTGACTTCCTTTGCACCCTCCTTCCCAAAACCTGTACCTACAGCTCCATACCATACAGCACAGTATGCAGGAATGCTTTAACCCACTACAGTATGAGGATTTCAGGTGGAAAACCTCCACATGACTCCCATAAGGCCTATAAGGCTGATGGATGGTCAGCCTTGACCGATGATGGAGGTCTTCAACCCACTGAGTTTGGAGAGAGATGAGAAAATACCTGCCTTGTCAGGGCTGTGGGGTTAAGAGCCTTCCCTTGTCACCTGAGTGGGTTGTGCTGTGCTCTTGTGGTCCTTCGGGACAAGGGTGGGGTAGCCAACACCAGAGAAGTGCCTCCTGATAAGGCAATTTACAGTATATCCGCAGTTATCACGAATGAAAATGCAATGTCTTCTAAGAGGGCACAGCTTTGCCTACCTAATTAATTGCTGCGTGGGAATGTGCTTCAGGCAGCTTCATATAACGTACCACAGGCAGTTTCATATAGCATCAAAACTAAATCGGTGATCAAAATCCCTCTGTCCACAGAGAGCCAGCTGCCACCTCCCTATCCCTATGTACTGAATCGTCGTGATATCACCTTTCAGTGTCCCAGGGGACACACAAGCACTGGCCACAGATAGAAGATCTCAGGACATGAGGTCACATAAATCTGAGCTGCACAAAGAAAGCCCGTCAGCTGAGCCAGACCGATGCCACGAACCTACAGTTCCTGGCATTTACTATTCTGGGACAAAGCAGCCCTAAATGCTCCATTTAAACTTTGAAAGGCTCCTATTTAAATCCAGACGGACACCGCCGAAGCCAGCACAAGTGACACAAAGGCACACGGGTGCCTGGCATTTTCCCATGCGACGCTCCAGTTACCCCCTCAGAATATGTGAAACCCAGCGTCCTGTTTACCAGAAATGGTCTGGAAGGGCTGAATCTCCCGTGACTATTTGTGGAAAAGGCCTCTCAACTCAAAGTGTCCTCCTAAAGCCCAGCCCATAGAAATCTGTTTGTCTCTAAAATGAGATGCACCAACCACAGTGCTAATGAATGCAGCTGGCAGAGCTGCCTCTCCCCCTGCTAATTGCCAGTGAACACAGGCATTTGACTTTCTGGACTCTGGGAGGCACAGGAGGAAGGTGTGACACCTCTTGTGCTGAGATGGAGCCCTGTGTGCCCCCTTGCTTGGAGAGCACATGCAGGGAGCAGAGCTTTTTGTGCTGAGAAACTGCTGCAATAGCCCTTGGTGAGGGGACTGGACTGGATCCCACAGCAGCAGCACAGCTCCTGCCCCGAGGTTTGCAGAACAATAGTCCTTTCAATTAGCGATTAAACCGGTATCTCTGCAAACTCCAGTTATTTCTGGTTTGCAATTGGCATGGATAACAGTTTGTTGCCCTTTTTCTTATAAGCTGGTTTTAGAGTAAGTGTTTTCATCTTACTGAGCTCTTTTTAATGAAATACTCTGTTCTTATTGAACTGATGACCCATTTTGTCTGGAAGCAGTTTGATTTCTATTCAGTTATTAATGTGCCTAAGTAAGTATTGCAAACAAAGGGAAGATGGGTAAAGGATCTTCCAAATTGGTGAATTGATTGTGGTCTCCTTCCATCCTGAATCTTCAGCTGTTGCAGCACAAAAACTAATCTTCCCTGTGAAATTGAAACACAAGAATCTAATGTTGTTTATGAGATTGTTATCCTCAAAAAACAAGGAGGTGATGACCAAAGTTGAAGGAAGCACAGGCTCTCCCTCTTATCCCAGCAGGACATAACTCAGACATGAGGAGGAGGAAAGGATCACCGCTGAACTTTAAAGCTTAAAAATAACTAAGTCACAGAAAGGCCTGGAAATCTTTTGGCCCATAAAGAGCTCAAGCCTTACAGTAAGAGAAAGCAAAATAGAAGGGCAGTAAGTACTGGACAAACCCTGCTGAGCATGGCCGGAGCAGAGAGGCAGGAGTATTCCTGCTGCCAACACTGGGAGCAGAGGGGACTTCCAGCCTCCCCCAGGTGGACGTGCTCACAGGGACAGGGACACAAGGGATGACTGGGACATAAGAGAGCTGGGCTGTCTCCTGGGCAGGCTCTGCCTTCTCCTTTTTCACTGTAGCACAGTAACATCCCAGAGGAGTGCCACATACCCACATATCTGCAGTGGTAGCTGATGCCTCAGCAGCCAGCTGACTTTAAAAATAGTGTGGAGGAAAGAAAGATGCAGGTGCTCTCTGGTGCTCATGGTGGTCCTCCAGCTGTAGGCTCAGGAGATGCTAATTCATCCTAAACTTGGTCTTCTGTCCAGTGAAAGAAGAGCCGGCTGTGCAGACTAGATCCAGGGCTCTGTGCTGTAGAAGTAAATCAGATGAAGGTAAAGTTATTGCTGAGACTCAAAAGATGAGTCTGGGCTGAAGTAGACTCTTTTTATTTAATGAAAATGGGAAGAAAAGGAAAATGGGCTTTTAATATGGTTGGTAACACTATTTTCTGTTCCTGGAAGGCTCTTATCTCTGAAAGAGCTGTTTCCCAGGAGTGGAAGTGTACAGAAAGGCTTTCCAGGCCACTCACTGCAATGCTGTAGATCTCACAGACCCAGAAGGGAAGCTGTGCACAGGAGAGCCCATAGCTATTGACTGCTAAAGGTAAATGCACAGGAGAAAACTAGTGAAGGGCTTTTCATGAGATGAGCAACCTCAAGAGGTAGACTGGGGCAGCAAGCATCCCACCAACTGGGAAGTGCCAGGTCCTGGCACCAAAACCCACTGATGCCTCTGATCTCTGAGCAATGCCTCAACCCTCACCAGCAAACATCTCCATGACTGTGTGTCCTGGTAACACACACCCATTGCTCCTCAGAAACCCTTTTTTAAGTACTTAACCTCCTGAGCCAAGAAAACAGCTGAGTAAGAAGTCATGTTTCTGAGCAGCCCAGCTTGGGAAGTGCCAAGTCCCCAAAACTACTGGCACCATGGGATGACCCTAATGCCTCCATACAGGAAGGAGCAGTGTATGCAGATCCAGAGTAGGCAGCAACCAGGACACCAATGTCCCTGAAGAAGATTAGCATCTTCAAAGCCATTAAGCTTTGGTTGAACTCTGCCGGTAACAAACTTTGATGGGACCAGAACTGCATCCTGCTGACAATACTAATTAACCTATAAATGTTTTTTTTGCACCTTGAAAAGTGAAAAATGATGTATGAACACAAGGTCTTGTTATTAAAACCAGTCTGGTCCACATTTATCCCACATAGCCAACTTTTTTTCCCCTAAGTATTTAGACCTCAGCTTGCTATTACCACAAAACAAGAAAGTATAACAGTGGTTGGAATAAACTTCCCTGGTTCACTTACAGCCATCCTGGCTGTAGTCTTCTTGTAATAGACAACATGATTTAAATTAGTGAGAAAAAGACATAGACACGAGCTTGATTTTCTGTGGAAAGGCCATGTGCATTCCAAGCAGCTTTTAAGAGCACTTCCAACGCTAGCTCTTACGAGAAACTTTATCACACTGAGATTAAAGGATCAGCATTTAAAAAGAGTGCCTCAACAAGCCTGAAAATTTACAAAAAAGGAAGAAACATGTTGGATGGAGAAGAAAAGATCCACTGTGAACACGGCAACATCTGTTTCTAAAAACTGTAGAAGAGAGTGATGTTTTCCATAACTTGATAAGACGCTTCTTCCTTTATCCATTGTGATTTGAGAAACGGAAACCATTCAAAATGAATTTCATCTGGCTGGATTAAATGGGCTCCACAGGAAGTTCTGTTCTCAGTCGCTTAACGTCAGGGATTACACAGAATGCCTGCTCCCAGCAGATCCTTTTGCATAAGCCTTGATTACCTTAGGGCATCAAAGCCTGCTCACTCCAGCAGCCACTCTTCCCCAGGGGCATGCTGCAGTCATAAAAATGCATAATAATAAGCAATTACAGGATCATGATACAGAATTCTTGATAGTTGAATCTGCAGTTTATTGATGGGATTAGAGGCTTACAGCTTGCCTAGGTGAAGGAGGTTATTTTGCTAATGAAACTCCAGGTAAGTCCTGCAAGTTCCTCAGGAAGCCTTCAGGCAAATTTGACTCTGCCCCTGGCACTGCGCTTCTCCCTCTGGGCCCTGTTCAGCAAAGTGCATAAGCACATAAATATATATACCCAAAGCTAAGCAGGTAGGTAATGATAGCTCTGAAAATGAATGGCATTTTGTCTGCTTTCCTGAGGTATCAATCTTGCTTGCTCCTTTGACAGACGGTGTCCTGTGAGTGCAGGTGTTGAGCTCTGAAAAGTGTGAGAGGCACAGATGCTCTTTGACAGTGCAGCCAGGGGACTTTGCATCAAAAGTGCTTCACCAGGGCAAGTCTGTTAGCCTGGAGGGTTAAAAACATACTCCTGGTACCTATCCTGCTACCAGATCTCTTCTGCTGAGATCTGAGTAATGGAGAAGAAAGCCTCCACTGAGTATGAAGAAAACTTTCAAACAGGAGAGGAGAACATCTTCCAGCTGCATCTTCCCACAGTCTACATG
This sequence comes from Brachypteracias leptosomus, assembly GCA_013401335.1. Lineage (NCBI taxonomy): Eukaryota > Metazoa > Chordata > Aves > Coraciiformes > Brachypteraciidae > Brachypteracias > Brachypteracias leptosomus. Next base: position 274,917 of record VYZX01007995.1, on the reverse strand, counting down.
GTAGTGACCTTGCATGCATGCACCATCCAACACAGGTGACAGTAACAGCACCTAGCTCCTCTCAGACAGCTTCAAGGCAGGAACGAGCATATCTAGACCATCCCTGGTGAAGACTTGTCTAGCCTCATCTTTAAGATCACCAGAGGAAGAGGTTCAGGAACGTCATAGGCTGATCCTTCCACTGCTTTATGATTAGAAATAACTTTATGGTTAGAAATATTCATCCAAATGTTGCTTGTAGCAGCTTCAATCAAGTATGTTTTTCCTAGTGCTACCAGACGGACAGAAAAAGCTGCTTGCTGTCCTCCCTACCACACTCAGAGAGAGTGCTGTCCACTCCTCTCCCCTCAGTCCTCTCTTTTCTAGAGTAACTTGTCTGCTAATTTTCTTGACTCAAACTTGTTAAACCCCTGTCACAGCTGCCTGTCCTGGACAGTAGCCAACCTTTCTTAAGCTGGATTTAGCACACAAGCCCAAGAACAGAGCAAAATTACAGCCTGTGATGTTCTTACCTATACGACTGAGAATACATTTTCCCTTTTATCTTCTTCTAATATACTGTAACTCATGCTTGGGGGTGGGTTTTGGGGTTTGGTTTGTGGGTTTTTTGGGGGAGCGGAGGAGATGCTGCCTCCTTTGTATTTGCTCATTTGATCCCCCCTTCCAACATTCAACCTTTTACTGCATTTGACTTTGTTGGTTGAGCTATTTCCCTGACTTACAGGTTGCTCTGGGTCCTGCTGCATCCCTCAAGTAGGTTTGCAAACTTCCCTCCAGCAGCTTCATTCCTCCACAAATGAAAGTGCATCCTCTACTCCACTACCTGAACTCAAAGTGGAAAACAAATTGACTAAAATCTCCGCAAACTTTTGTAAAGAAAAGTTCTTTAGAGAGTGAAGTATGGACAGCTTGCCGCATGTTAAACAGTTCAGCAACTACCTTGTTATGATTTAACCTCTTTCACATTCTCTTAGATTGTATATAAGAACATCATCTGGTCATGACAAAAGCATTTCTGAAGTCATGATGAAACATACCAGCTACTTTTATTCACAGGATCAGTTATCCTGTCAAAGAAAGGAGTCAGACTGGACTCATATGGCTTGTTTTTGAAAAATCTACTTTGCTATATTTGCATTTTATCCTCCTGGTACTTATAAAGTTGTGAATAATTCACATAGAAACCTTTCAGGCACCCAAACGAGTATTAACCGTCTGTCTTCTCTCCATCCACATCCTCCTCCTTTTTCTCCTGTTGTTTAGTCGTCTTCAGCCTTCTGGGATCTCCTCTACCACCCTCCTCATGCACTTAAAGATAATTGCTAATGTTTCAAAGACTGCTTCAGCTGGTCCCCCACTTACCCTAGGGTGATTGTCATCTGTCCCTCCCATCTTATCTAATTTCTCTAATTTATTCCTTACATTTAAAACATTTAACTGATCTAAACATTTCAGCACAGAGAAAATTACAGGGAAATATCAAATAATGTTTATTATGCATTGATTTATCAGTCTGCTGACTCAGGAGAAGTAATGGATCTTTTATGTCCCATTACTTTCAAAAATACTTTCAAATAGAGATAAGCGTTAGATTTATTAGCTCTAATGATAATAGTATGTTTATAACCCTGTTTTTAAAATAGCACTTTTGCTACAAAGAAATAACGAAAGATCCTCTTTATATATCTGTGACTCCTTCAAAGGTTATTCTTTATCTTCTACAAAGCCAAAATATGCTGTATTTTTTATTTAAAATAAAACTAGTTTTTTAACCCAATAGTAATGGAATTTCATAATTTTATTTCTTTCTCAAATCACTCAAACTGTTGAAACTGTTGCCATGGAAATAATTCTATATGGAGATGGGTCAAGAGAAAATAATCTCTCAGAGAAGATTGTTACTTGAAAAGCACATAAATTATAATAATTTAATCTAAAGCATATAGTAGTCAGTCTAAAAACCTATGCAAGTATAATAATTCAATTCAACTGCCTGATCTTTCTCTCCAGTGAATATCTTCTACACTATTGTTAAAAATCCATTACTAATTAATCTGCTAATACAGTTTTCCAGGATACAGCTCAGTTGGCCACTGAAAGTATTCTGCAGACGAGCTGAGAAAGGATTGGTGTTCGATAAAGTACAGAGCATTGTTCTTACACTTGCTTGTCACTTCGAGATAAATGTGATTTCTCCTGGATATAGAATCCTTTATCTTTCCCCTCTCTGCCCTGCCGTACTGCTGTGGGAAGGCTTGCGATGCTTAATCCCTGTCTCAGATGTGGCTCCACATCCATTGTGAGTATTTTATCTCCAGGAACCTGATCCCAAGCTCAGTGAAAAAAGCCCCAAGAATCTTTGGAAAAAAAACATTGCTTTTTTGAAGTTAGAAGTGGTTGTGAATTGTAAACTATTTTGCTATCAAAACTGGGTTTTGTGTTAAAGTAAGGAAATCCCATATTAATATCACCAAGGAAAGACATGATTGTGTGGAGCTAAAATTAATGCATCCCAGGAGTTCCAACCTACTTTATGTCTGTCCTTCTCAATAATTCTCCCGCGAACACTTGTGGTGTATCTGACATATAGAATCATAGAATGGTTTGGGTTGGAAGGGACCTTCCAAGGTCATCTAGTCCAACCCCTCTGCAGTCAGAAGGGACATCTCTAACTAGATCAGGTTGCTCAGAGCCCTATCAAGCCTGGCCTTCAACATCTCCAGGGATGAGGCCTCCACCACCTCTCTAGGCAACCTGTTCTAGTGTTCCAACCACCCTCATAGTAAAAAACTTCTTCCTAATGTCTAATCTTAATCTACCCTTGTCTAGTTTAAAACTGTTGCCCATCTGTGGCTATGAGCTGTATTGACAAAGGATTTCCCTGGGCTTTCTGCTGAGAGGTCACATCGTCCTCATCATCCATCTCACTAGCTATTCTCTGTATAATGTTTTACCTGTGACTATCTACAGAGCTACGTAGTGCCCTTCACCCAAGGATGTCCAAGGTGTTATGTTTGGAATGAGCTGCAATAAGAGATAGACAAAAATTCTTCCCATTTCAAAGACAGGTGAAACAAGATGGATTTGCGAGTGATTTACTTTTGGCTACTGATCCCGCTTTGCTAGAAGTGGGTAAAAAAACAATGTGCCCGACTCCAATGTTATCCTCCAGTTCAGCTTCTAATGCCATGTCACTTCAGTTTCAAGGGTGACCCATAAATGTGTGAGACCTGGTTTTGGCTAAAAACTTTAGAGAAAGGTGAAAGGAGAATAAAACTTGAATAAAGTTACAAAATACAGAAGAAGAAAAATGACAAAAATAAGGCCAAGTGTCCCAGGACAACAAGATTAACCAAAAATATCTGAAGGCTTATGATTAATGTCACTAACAGAGGAGAAGTGATTTTTCCTTGCAGGAATGATATAAGGGAAAGTATGAACTAAAAATAATGGAATAGCAGGGTTATTAGGCCATTGTTTATCTGTTTTTAAAGCAGAGAAGGACAGGCTTTTACCTAAACTGGTGATAAGATTTCTAGAGAGAGGGAAGCAGGAAAACAAGGAAGTCTGTAAGATAAATCCTAAAATAGCTCATGAAGGCTTCAGGCCTCTTGGTATTGACAAGACATTAAATGCAGACAACATCCATCTGAGGGTGCAAAGGGAAGCGGGAGTGGGAAATGGTCCAGCAAATTTTTTTTTCTAAGGTTGCACGTCTGCCTGTGCTGGGGACAAACCAAGTAAACACAAATGAGCCAAAGACATCAGCAACTGCCAAGGATGTTCGATAGCAACAGTGGAGAAAATCCCAAAGTTTGCAGGAATACATTGGGAAGGGCTGGATAAGGTTGTTTGGTACCAGAAGACAGATGTAGGCTTTCTGCATCCCTCCTCAGCAGTCCCCCAGTCTCCCCATTAAAGGTGTGAGGAACACCAGGAAATCACTTCTAGCAGAGGTGACTAAACTTTGTCAGCATAAATATGCTTTTTTTTTTCCCTCTTCCTTCCTGCACCTAGCAGAGGGTGGCCAGAGTGAATGACAGCTCACAACCATGCACTTCAGCCAGGGAAAGTATGTCAAGCTAGTAAAAGCCCTGTGCGTGTCTTTCAATCTCACTGAAGTTAAAGGAAGCAGACACATGTGGCAAGAGTTTCATATTAATTCCCAAATTGGAATCAGATTAATTCAGCTGTTAACTTTTTAATCAAACAAAGCATTTCTGATCTAATAAAAAAATAGATTTATTAAAGTGAATTTGCCAGACAGTTTCACTTTTTTTTTTCATATGATTACTTATTCTGACACGACAAGTATGATTATTAATGGTCAGGTTTAATAGCAGGTTCCCTAAAGGATGCCTTATTGTTCCTACTCACCAATTCGGTTTGGCTTTTGAGCAGAATAGTAAAGAATAACAGTACAAGACATGCTATAAGAAATTAAGACCAGTAATGCTCTTGTGCTAAAATTCTAAAATATTAAACTGCCTCTGACCTCTGAATAATAAATTGTTACCAACAATCAATTTAATAACTCTAAAGAACAAATACCACAACACAAGCGATGTGGTGGTAACATCCTCGAAATTATTCATAAGTTCAAGTATCTTACTGAACTTTGTCACACAAAATTCATCATTTCAGGTAAGAAGGTAGCCTTGTCCCCAGAAGATTTGCATTTTTCTTCCTTATTGACCTATCATTGTAAAAATGTATTGTTGTAAAAGAGCACCATTGATTTTCAGAAGCTCTTTGGAAAAGCGGTATCTTGGCTTTATTAAAAATTGAACAGCTTAGTACAGCAATATGTCTGGAAGAGAGCTGAGATGGTCTGCATTTAGTCTCCAACTGGCTACGGAAATAAGGGTGGTAAAAAGTGTAGAAATCCAGTGGGGTCTTGAGGCTTTAGTCTTAGTCAAGCTTAATCCTGCAGGTCTGAATATATCTCTGCAGCTGTGGCCTCTCTGTGCAGGCACCTGAACTGCATGGGCAACTTAGGATTTTACCTCAGATTTTCTGAAGAATCAGAATTTCTTCATTGAGTGCCTAGACACATGAGCTTAGTTAGGCTAAGTCCACCTAACCCTCTCATGATCTAGATAGCAGATGTGTCCCTTCCCTCTTTGGCTGCCTTGGGGTGCTTGGGACTGCTGCCATAGCAGACACTTGTCTCCATCATCACACTGATCATCTTTGATACCTAAAGACAATTCCTGACAATGTCTCATTTCAGTATCTCTTGGACTTTCCCACGTATGTGTAAAGCCCCTAGGTCTCCTGCAGAACTCAATGTCAGATGTTGCAGTATGTGGCAGCAGTGATGAACAGCCCATCATCAAGGTCTCTTGTTGGGTTCTCACACTGGTCATTCCTACTGGTTTTTGTCACCTTCAGGAGTTAGGCAGAGCCTGAGAGAGAAGTTCTCCACGGCTTTCCAGAACTCTCTGATGTTTAAACTCCTCTGGCGCAGTGTCTGGGACTTATGAGAGATCATTTGAGCTCTGGATAGGCAACTTGGTCCCTGTGTGACCTGGAGGTTCTTGATGTTTATTGTCCTGTCTGATGGATAAGGCCATACAAATGCTACATAAACCTCAGAGGTAAAGAACAAAGTAAAAGTCTCAGACAGGATTTCTGAAAGTTTTAAAACTTTTTCCATCAGGCCGTTCCCAGCAGGCACAAAAATCCTGGCTGAAGAGTAAAGGCTCTTGAAATGAATAGCATAAAAAGATGTCTTTTATTATCTTGCTTCAAAGTACGGATCATGATCATTAAGTTATTCAGGGCTACAAGTTCCAGACCTCCTTTCACCCCCCCCTTTCATCTAACCAGCAGAGGAAAAGACTGTAACAGCTTCAGCATTTAGCTAATGCATCTTTCTCTAGAACAAAACACAGCCTCTCAAAAACCCCCCAGTCGACCCCCAGCCACCCCTCAGCCTTATTTCAACACTCGTGCAATGTTCACAATGACAGACTGAAGACAGCGGTATTTGTCAGCTGTCTCCTCGCTGACCTTTAGATAAGAGCAGCCTTCCCCACTTCTGGCGACCAGAAAAGAGGAGGTCTGCGCTCCAGACATGCCCGAGCCAGGCAGTGAGGTGCAGCTTACAGCTTTGCTGTCCCAGTGCGCTGGGCTTTCTCACCAGCCGTGGTTTGGAGGCCGGGAGGGAGACACCCTCCCCTCTGCGCAAACCCAGACTGATGTCATCGCTCCGGCATCTGATGCGTAAAGCTAAAAATGTGAGTGTCCTCTGTCCTGGGGCTCCTCAAGGAGGCTCTGCCAAGGGGAACCAGGCTGCTGGAAACTCTTATTAGCCAGGCAGGGGTGACAAATACATCTGGTTGCTCAAAAAGCAGCATGTAGGTGTCCCTCTGCCACCCCACCAGGCATCTGGGACAATCCTTGTGAGCATCCCTGCTGACATCCCCAGGGGCCAGACACGTGGGGTGAGGGCACTTGTCCTGCCCCATGCAGCGTGGCTGTAGGATCCAGCTGAATGTCAGCCACCCCAACCACACACATACACGCCTTTGCTGTGGGAATCAATGTCCCGGGCCCCATCCTGCCTTCTGGTATGCTTTCAATCTCCAATGGTCTTTTTCTCCAGGGAGTTGCTTTCCCCCTCTTCTATTGCTTTACTTTCAGGAAGTTTGTTGGAAGTTGGTAACTTTAGTTCTCCTGCACCAAATTTGGCTATAGCTACTGGGAAAAGCTCTCAAAATAGTGTCCTGGTCCCACAGGGAGCAAGAGAAAAAACATAACAGGTATATTGCTGCTGCCCAGAAAAAATATCTTCACCTGCATGGCAGGCAGGAATGTACTGAGGCAAAGCAGCAAGTCAAGGAGCTGGGTCAGGTCATCTCAGTGCTTATCCTCAGTCCCTCTTATACAGCTGCAAATGAGTCCATGGCAGTAGTCCATGAGCAGGTCTCATGGATGTCCTGCTCCCTCCTCTGACTCCTTTTCCCGTCTTCACCCCAGGCCTGGGGTAGATCAGACTTCTCTGCATCCACATCCCACAAAGTAAGCAAATAGCTTGCAATGGCATTAACACTCCAAAACGGCTCAGGCACGCTGCAGTGAAGGCTGGAGTATGGATCTACAGGAGAAGATGACAGTAAGTTGTTGGGATAAGACAGAGGGGAGGCCCCTGGAAGCTGGTAATGAAAAGGCTGGGGACCACCATGGTAACTGTGAGAAGCAGGAGAGGAGCCCAGGCACCAGCAGTGTATGGATGTATGCAGCATAATGAGCATCCTCACTGGCCTCAAAACAGGTGCCACCGGCCAAGTGGCGCAGAACAGAGTGTTAGATAGTTTCACATTTTTTGCAGCAGCTGACTCTCTACTTTAAATGAGATTTAATTTGATTTCTTACTTCAGATAAGATTACAGCCTGTTGGGCTCAATAGCAGGAGGTTACATATGGAAATGCAGAGGAGCATAGAAGAAATATAAACTATCCAATCTAATATATTAGCATATTTTTGAGTGATGAATGGCCACTGCCTTGCAAACATTTTCTGCTACATTACCCTTCTGCAGAATCAAATATATAGTATGAGCTATTTGCTAGCACCATATTCAGGGTTTTTTGAGCCTCCTGAGTTCATGAGTGGTTCCCCAGGAATCTGGAGCAAGTCATATATCACCTTTAGACACTCACAAGGCTGAGTGGCCTTGTGAGATGATGGCCGACTTCTGTATGCCTCCAGCTCTCCTTCAAGTGGGCAGAGAGGGTTTTGCATGCCCTGGATTTGCCAAGGCTTGGTGCACAGACATTATCAGCTGTTTGCCAGCTGGTGCTGGCTGCCTTGACAGGGCACAACGGGGCCTTTCGGCAGCTCCCTGCCTCCCTGCCTTGTGCTTCAAGCCTCCGGCTGGGCTTGGGGAACAGGGAAGTGAGGTTCATCCAGCAGCATGGCCAACTCCCACCCCTTCAGGGCTTATGATTAACATGTGTGACTGGGGAGAACAGGTGGAGGCACCAAGCATGCAGAGCGCCTGAGGATATCCCCACTGTGAGCACTGTGACCACCATGCACCAGCTGGCTTGCCACTCTCGAGGTACTTGTCACCAGAAGGTGACAGGGCCAGTAACGCCAAACAGATGGCCCTGCACTGGGGTGGTGGCTCTGCAGCCTCGGTGGTGCTTTTAAGGAAACTAATTTCATGTATCAGTGGTGATACCACAGCCACTAACACCATTGGCCAGCACAGGCAACTGCCTGCAACGAGCTTGTTGAAGTGGTGGAGCTGGTCAAAGAGGCAGCATATCCTGCCTCTGTCACTCCTGTGAAATACTTTGGAGCAGGATGGAGAAGGAGATTCCCCTAGCAATGTGTGGGATTGCTTGCGGAACATGATGGATGAGGCCAGGGCCATGAGGCACTGTGGGACTTGTGCCACAGCCATGTCCCCACACTGCACAGCCAAGCCCACATGTGCAAGAGTAGCTTCATAGTCTGGGGCGCAGCAGGATTTTCCAGGGAGGAATGCTGCCAGTGGCATGAAGGACAAAGAAAGACATACTTGTTGGTTTAGGTGTCTGCGTCCAACACTGATCAGGAAGGCAGGCACGTCCACCACCCATTGCTTTTGGTCTTCATGACTGGTGTGTTTTGAGATTTGCTTCTGCAAAAGCAGAGAGGGCTCTGGTGAACTCTGTGCCTAGAGGTTAATGTCTAATTTTGTCAGGATCATCTCCAAAAATGCTGTAGAAGTTAGAAACAAGAGAGGAGAGAAAATGTCATAGGGGGGTTAACACAGGAGTGGAGCTTTGTGTTGGGACACCACAAGTGTGGCTCCTTTGCAGTGCTGCTGGTGCTCCCCAGCAGACCTCCCAGGTGCAGAGCTACGTGCAAGATGTTTATAAACCATTTTTTTCCCAAAAGCTTTCCCAAATATGTCTCTGATAAGGTCCAAGGCCAGCAATGACCACACATGTAGGCTGGTAGGTACCAGGCAGAGAGTTTTACTGTGGCTGCACCTTAGTCTTTAGAGCACAAAGGAGGAAAACAGCCCTTGCAGGAGAAAAAGGCAGCATTTCCATTTAAAGGCAGGCCAAAACGATGCAAGGCAATTCGTGTGTGGCCACCAGGCAGCTCACTGGAGACAAAAAGGAAAGCTGTATCAGTGCAACTTTCCCAGACAGACAAGCCATAGCTCAGAGCAGCCTTTTGCCGTCTCCTGCAAGGAGCTTCTCTTTCACTGCTGCAATCTCCGCTCATTCATTTCCTCCCCTCCCTCTCCACTGCTTCTTTCATTACCCATTACAAGACCTATTCATGGACATCCCCCTTAAAATCCCATTTGTTGAGTGGGTTGCAGCACTCGCTTTCACTCTCAGCTACTGGACATTTCAAGCCAGGGGCCCAGTCCTAGGTAATAAACATGGCCTTTGTCAGAGTGAAGCAGAGTTTAAGTACCAGCGAACAGTGTCTGTCTGCTAGACAGGGGGCTGGTCTGGCCTTAGCCAGCTATTGAGATGTCTTTGTGCCATGTTGCCATAGCTACCCTCTAGCTAAATAGGGAAAGAGCTCCTTTGTCCCATATTAAGACCAGCAGACATTTGGAGCAGAGCCTGCCGGAGACAGTGGGGAAGGAGCTTGTCTGCAGCTGCTGGGACTTTTGCATTGCTGTTGTGTGTGCTGGGCGGATAAGGAGACAGAGGATTGTTTGGAATAAATTGATTTTATATGCATGTATGTGTATGTACATATATTTTTTTATATATAGGTATATACAAAGAAGGCTGTAGAACAGTGGTTGGTGAGGGCCAGGTTTGTCAATAATAGAGATGAAACATCAAGTAAAGATAACTTGAAATAAATCAGGCAGAAGCCCTTGCAGCACTTGATAAGGCCTCCAGGGATGACAACCAAATCCTTTGAAAGGGGACCACAAGTCCTGACCAAAGAGTGTATTTCCAGACAAGGCTCCCAGAAAACTCACATCAGACTAGTAGGCACTGTTTTTTCTCCTGCCTTGTGCTAAGAAGTGTCAGCCCTGGCCCTGTGTGTCCTCACACATCCATCTTTGCAAACCCATTGGTGTCTGGGATGGGGGGGATGTGTGTGTCTTTGCAGCCACTGCTTCATGGGCAGCGAAGCATGGCCAGAGCAGGTCAGCAGGGCAGGCACAGCAGCTGAGGACTCAGGATGGACAACAAAACCCCCATGGAGAAACAAGGAGGCATTTGCCGAAATGCTAAATACAAAGGGGATTAGCCCACAACTGATTTTTTTCTGCCTGGTTCGGAACTTTAGCTCATTAAAAGTGAGGATGAGTGTTCTCAAACTGCACAGTACTGCTGAGGACCAACATGGGCAGGGTAAAATCACAGAGACTGGTGAACTCTTGCATCTTGTGCATGCTGGTCAGGTGTGCACTGCAGGGCCATGTGCAGCCAGTATTTTCTTCCTGAGTGCACTGAGTGAGGGAACGTTCCACAGCTCATTTGCTCCCGTTAAAAGGAGGGGGTTTACAGAGAGGTAACAAGCAGCTGGAGGATCAACAGGCCTCATCTAGCTCCAGCTCTGAGTTTTATTTCTGGCCACCACAGACTTAAAAAGATCCCGTTTTTTGTGTGTGCTCAAGCAGCAGGGAGAATTTTGTACCTCCCAAGGCTGGGATATGCAAGTAACAGGGCCTGCCTGGGGACTGAATTCACATTAATTCAGAGGAAAAGGGCTGGATATGTTCAGCACAAATTTTGGATGACATGTAAACTAATTTTGAAGGAAGAACTGAAGACATGGAAGCAAAGGAAAAAATGCTATAAAAATACAACAGGGCTTTGCCAAGGTCACTTGAGTCAGGCTAACTTGATAGCTTTTGGTGATAAGAAAAAAAAAAAAGGCAAACAAAGTACTCCATGGGCTTTTTTAGACATGGGAAATGCTTTAGATCTAATCTGTCTGGACTTCAGCAACACTTTTGATAGAAAAGCCCCATGGGAAATTATTGTTTGTGTTGGAAGAAGCAGGGGCTGGTATTCGAGCTGAAGGTCTGTCAGGAAATAGCCAAGAACAAACACAACAGGTTCTTCTGAAAGGAAAATAATAGGAGTGGGGCGACATAATGGGTGACATTCCTTGGAGACAGTTTTAGTTAGTTTTCTTCTGGAACAAAAAGCAAGCAAGGTCTGATGATATTTGCAGACAATACGCAGTTGGGAAGCATCAGAGGATTGGGAATATCATAAAGGAAAAACACATTATTTTTGAGAGCTGGAACAGCGGACCTGGAGTGAAGAGTTCAAAGTGCCCATCATGCACTAAGGCTCCCTCTACACTAATTAATTAAACTGAGCCAGGGCAGGTTTATGAACTGCCCTGTGACCATCAGCGAGGATAAATGTTTATGTGCCTCCTGGCACGGTTTGACCGCAACCGAGCAGCTCCCGGCCAGACAATGCCCAGGCATGGTCTGGGGATTAGTGCCGGCCAGGGACCGCTTCCAATGGGCTGCTTGGATGAGGTCACTCTGGCTTAGAGATTACGAGAGTCAAGCTGCGTGGATGAGAGCCATGCCACACTGTCAGCCCTGACTCACCATAGATGCGGCCTAAGAAATTACACCATTTTGCTGTATAAAGGAGTGCACTGATCAGCCACAAATGACTGCGAGCACCTATACGTTGTGCTTGCACAAGACAGCAAGTACACTCACAGCTTGCAGCAGGAGAGACTTTGGAAAGAGCAAAGGCATCTTTTTACTCCTTTACAACCTTTTCTGGGAAAAATGTGTGTAGTCACAGCCTCCCATAACCCAGAGTCATTCCAAGTGGAGCAGGCTGATATGCAAAGAAATGTTGGAGGGAGAAGCAAACATGTCCAGTGAGAAGGAATTGAATGAATTTAGCCATTTTAATCTGGCAAAATGAGAGCTGAAAAGCAATTCACTTGTGCTGTCTATTAAGGAGTTAAGCACCAGAGAATTAGAAAAACCATATAAGCTAAAGGCAACTGTTGGCACCAGTACAAATGTGTATCAGCCAGCCACAAACAACATTAATCTGGAAATTAAAAGTAGTTTTCTAATCACTGAAAGAGAATACTTCAGCTGCAACCTTGCAGGAGGAACACTGGAGACAGAAATGAAACCTGGTTTAGGAGGTGATGGGAATACATGTGACATGGTGGCTTGTGACAGCAGAAACTGGCCCCACTGGTGCACAAGAGCCCCCAGTCCAGTTTCATCTCTTCCTAAATAATTCATAGGAAAGCCTGTCAGTAATAACCACAAGAAGTGATGCTGAGCCTAATTGTTCCCACTGTCCATTGAGCTCTTCCATTGCCTGTAGCCCTTGTGTGCATTAGATGAGGCAGGGCTGCTAATGGAAACCAGCATTACAATGTGCACACGTGCCAAATGCTGTGCATGGCATTGCTGCTTGAGCCCATTGCTTCCTGAAAGACTTGGCTTCACACATGTTATTAGAAATGAAAGCATATGGAAAAAAAGAAATCTAAATTTAAAAAAAAAAAAAGGGGGGTTCTGTAGCCTGTATAATAAAGTGCAATCTGAAGATAGTTTAGAAGGCAAAAAATTGTGATAATTGCTCTGGCTAATACGTCTCTACATCCAATTTACTCCTTTTTGCTTTTTCCATGCTTGCTGGTCTCAGCTATTAGTAGTGTTCTGTTTATTAAACCAGTGCTTTTGAACCTGTGGTGTACAGACCCTGGAATGTGCTTGGGCTACTTGTAAGAAGTTGTGCAAGAACTAATTAAGAAAAGGACATCTGTTGTAGGAGTCCTACATTTGCTACAGAGAAGTCTCGTTTGCAGAGCACCCAAAATCCCTAATTAGCAGAGTTCATCTGTCTCCAAACTATGTGTGAGCAGGACTGTGTTTTCACAGTACCCAGTACAATCAAACTCTGAGTGATCCAGCCTTTGTAGACACATCCACAGGTGTATCCACGCTCTAATGTAGCCCAGAAGTGTCAGACTTGCCCTCAGTGTGTCCACGATATAAAGTACAAAGAGAGCACAAAGCCTGCAGCTGGATAGGAAATACCCGTCTATGTGAGAGAAGTCAGAGAAGGGTCTTTGCACATCAAACAGCAGCAAAACCAAATTATTTTGACCTGCAGTACCTCCTAGGCTCTCACAGTGGGACATGTCTCTTAGGGATGTGGGGAGCAGTTGAGAAGCCCCAACTGCTGCTACCGTGGAGGAGGAAAGGCAGCAGAAAAGCAGCTGCTCTGTTTCAGTGCTTCTTTGGACACTTGCCTTTTAGCCGAGTCATTCAGCCTCCCTGTGCAAGAGTCATAACACTGCATACTTTAGTTTTTATCTGTTATTTAGTCATGACCTGACAACCCAAAGGGCAGAATGAGGACCACCATTCAAATCCTCTAGCAGGAGTATCAGTAGCTCTGAAATGTCTCCTGAGACACAATTTACAAATCCCTCTCATTTTTTAGGCATCAGCTGCAAAGTTTGCATGCAGATCCAGGGTTATTTGTATCCAAGAGCTTGAACCTATTTCTAATATTTGCAATTTGAAGCCAGGTATGTGCCAACTTCCCTTTTAAAGAAAAGCTGTCAATTGGTTACGGGTGATACTGGAACAGAGAGAGAAAGTGAAGCAATGTTTTAGGTCTGGGGCTCAGATGAAGCGAGCTGATGTGTCTCAGACAGGGTCAAATGATTTAAATTCTTTTTTTCCTATACCCCAGGCCATTATGTGGAAAAAATGTGCTTGAGAACATGGGAAATTCAGGCTACAATAATGGGAGCCTTACAAGCAGATTCCACATCTGCAAAGGTGTTTTAGGTATGATTGATTTCAAAAGCATAAAGGCTCCTAAATATTTTGGTAGCTCTGGGGATGAAAGCTTGCATGTATGTTGAGTAGGTTTCTTCAGCAGTATATTTATACCCTTTCACTGGAGGACAGTAGAGAGGCAGAGGCATTGCCCTGGCCATCCACACGGGAGCAGAGGATTGCAGTGGCCATGTAGCTTGCACTAAAGCAAGGGCTGCTTTGCCCCCACAGTTGATGGCCCAGAGAAGTTGTGGAGCCTCAGTGTTCGGAGACATTCAAAACCTGACTGGAGATGGCTCTGAATGACCTGCAGCGACTGACCTTGCTCTGAGCAGGGGTTTGGACTAGACTATCTCCAGAGATCCCTTCCAACCTCAGCCCTTCTGTGACTCTTTGATATATACACACACACATATACAGCTATATAAATATACATATACACACACCCCCTCAGGGCTCGGACACACAACTGAGTTGCAGAAGCTCGATGAATTACCATCCATCAGCCAACGCCAGTGGAGCTCCTGCACACATTTGCAGACATCTGCAAGTGCAACATCGTGTAAACTTCTTTTACCGAGGTTTAAAATTAATCCTGTTACTTCTCTGCAGACAGAGGCTGGAAGAGCACACCTGGACTAAGCAGCACAGTCACTATGGCTCGGCTGGCACCCAGTAACCTGTGAAGCTGGCATAAGCTGAGCGGGTTTCTGAGCCTTGCAGGTACGTAGATTCAACTACAGTCATCTATGTTCACTGGAGCAATGAGAAGAGGTGGTGAAGGTTTCATTAACTTAACCTGATATACAGTCAAACCCATTTAGAATTATAGAATCATTTAAGTTGGAAAAGACCTTTAGGATCATCAAGTCTAACTTTCATCCCAATGTCTCCCTGACCACTAGACCATGTCCCGAAGTGCCACATCTACTTGTTCTTTGAACAATACACAGGCATGTTCTGACACTTCCTGGAGCATATTTCATTAGTAATTCTTATGACACCTCTCCTTAGGCCTTTATAGGAAAAATTATCTATAAAACTCTGATGAATAAATAAAACTTTTTTAAGATATAAAAATATGTTTGACTAATAATGCCGTAATGCATAAAGCTCTGTTGCCAAAAGTAAAAGCTCCTAGTCTGGTCAACTAGTGATGTAAAGCAAAAAGAAAAAAGCTCTTCAAGAAGATTGCTCTTTAGCGGTTGAGTATCCGGAGCCAGACTCACCACTGAGCTCCATCTGCTTTGTATCAAGCTGTGATGCAAGCTCAGATCTGAGCATCTCTGGGAACGAGTGGAACAGCTGGAGTAGATGGGGAAGACTGGGCCAACAACCCTTCATAAATTCTTAAGGGTTTTACACGTCTGGGGGGGTTGTTTTTTGGTCCATTTCTTATGGCTGCTCTTCAGATACCACAGTGATGGCCTCCCAAATGTCAAATCTGCTGAGCTGTGGGATGGTACAGTGCCTGTCCTGACTTCTTAGAGCAGGAAGTTTTCTGCTTACAGGATAGTGAAGGGAGACCCTGCTACGGGGTTTCCATCCTCAGCCAGGAGCCATATGCCCTCTCCTACCACCTGGCTTCCCATGCAGGAAAAATTCACATAACTTCATCCCCAGCCACTTCTTGTCTGTCTTGGAGACCAGAATATCTCTTGCCAGTCTCATTTAGTGCCCAGACTGCACAGGGCTTATACTCCAAAAATAAAGGAAGATTCTTGCTAGGAATTTGAGCAATAGCACTTACCTCTAACAAGAAATTTTGCTGGTGCTGTCTGCAGAAAGCCTGTATACATAACCTTCTGAGAGGAGACATTTAGTCAATATACTTGGTGTGGAAAGTAAAATGTAGGCAGGAGCAGGGAATGAGAGCTCTCTTAATCTTTGTCATTGATTTTCTGAAATGGCTTCGTGTCTGCTCCTAAGAAGGATGGGGTGACATTCTATGTTTATCCAGTGTCTACTCTGGGTAGGAGAAGATGGCCATGCCAATTAAGAAGTTTAATTAAAGCAGCAACCTTTCTGTTCCAGAGATGGGGGCCTGTCATCTGCCAATTTATTTTCATGAATAAGTCATTAAAGGAGGAGTTGCTGAGGATTTACTCAGCTCAGGTCCATAGTGCATCTTCCCTGGTTGCCAGAAATCATTGCAGATCCAATATCAAGGCCTTGAGGAGAAACAAAGGATACAAGTCTAAACAGGTCAGAATTATGTCTGTGATGTTTTACTGTGGTACTGAAATCTCCCAACAGCAGGGACATGCTGTAACACTCTGTAGCAGGTTTAACAAAATCGAGTTTCATATACATGTCAAACCTAATAAACCCTCAGAGCACCTAATTCCCAGTTTTTGTCTTGTTGCACACTTTGGCACTTACCCTGTTGATCATGTTGCATCGGAGAGAAGAGGTGCCGATCATCTCTGAGCCATGGCTGGCTGACTGTCTATCTGCTTGGTAAGTCCCTCAGTAAACAGATGTGACCAAACTCAGATGGTGTTATGAGAGAGGAATCTGAAATGACAGCTTATGACCTTGCTTGTGACTACCTGATACATTAATTGTGTATTCAGATGAACAAGCTCAGCTTTGAGTTCAGACTGCTTTGAACTACCTCTGGAGGTTACTTTATTCCACCTGATCTGCTGCCTTGAAGCTAGTAAATCCTGTCATAGTTGGTAGAGGAACACTGGTCTGCAGCTTGAAGTATTACTGTTTTGATGCAGGGAAGTGAACTCATGAGCCATAAAAACCACTATTTGTTAGTGAGTTGTTAGCACTTTGTGACTGTTCTGCTGCTTTCCAAAGTAACTGAGTCATCTGTACTGCAGGACAAAGCTGGTCCCCCTGGACCAGGTGAGACCTGAGTCAGCATTTGGGTGCTGCTCATCATCTCTGTGGGCTCTTCAAACCAACCTGTTTCTTTCCCTATTAGAATAGCCATGGCTCGTCCAAACCAACCTACTTCTGAGGAGAGACTGGCATTAAAGGAGAGTAACTACACGAGAAGCAAAGCCAGCCTGCTTCAGGAGCAATAACCAGTCTGGCTTTGTGGGGATTTGTCATAAGCAAAAGAGACAGAAAGGCCATCACCATTTCAGTGTTGTCGGCTTACACAACCTGATGTTCCATCATAGTCTGTTGAATATCTACTACACTCTGCAGATGAAAAAAAAAAACAGTCATTTTGTGGAAATGAAGAGATCCCCCTCTAAAATGTCAGTCCAAAGAAATGTAACATGCTTATAGACACAGATAAGACAAACCCCATGAGTTCATGCTGGTACATGTATGAATTTGTGCAGGCACACATATATGTCTGTGCATGTAAGCACTCCTGCACACTACATGACACATTAAGAGTCAAAATTAAGTAATTTGGAAGCTGGCCTAATTATTGAATCAACAGTGATGTTAAGGAAATATTTAAACATTGGAGGGGACTCAAAAAACCTTAGAAAAATCAAGTTGGAGGCTGGGAGGGGTGTAAACTCTGTGGAATGACAGGCAGAACCAAGCAGATGAGGTTTCCAATGCTAATGCGGGGTGGCAACTGCATGATCCCCAGAAAAATAAATAAAAATTTATATGGCTGAATCTTCTGGTCTGTTGCTGGTTTTTCTCCATTACAGCTGTGGCTGAATCCCCAAGCCTGCTTTGAAAAGTTGATCCAAGTGTCCAGGCTAGTCAGACAGCAGCAGAAAGGCTCTGTGCTGGAGATTGTGTAACACCAGGGGAGGAGAGCCAGAATTCAAACTGATTCAAGCAGGTATAGATGGAAGCAGTGAGGTGAGACTGAAAAAAAGAAGCTGCAGATTAAATGTCAGAACTGCTTTTTACAAAGCCAAGGTCTATTAGCCTGGGGGATAGCATCCAAAAAGAGTTATGGAATCCCCATTAGCCATCCCTTTTGAAAGCTTAGCTATACCAATAACACTCAATAATACATTTTTTGGAACAAACTTATGTTGGCAGAGAAACAGGAGGTGAATTAATAGATCCTTTCTGGCTCTGATTTTTATAACTCTTCACATTGAATCTTAATACAAGAGGTTATCTTTATAGTAGGCAATGAAAGATTTTCCCTGTAGATTACTACTTGAAAAGTACAAGCTGCACTTCTGTAGAGCACAGGACATTTTATACTTTCATTTGATTTCAAGTGACTGAAATACTCTATAGCCAGCTTCAAGTTAATATTTTAGCAAGAATCAATGGCATAATTAAACTTTATGGATGTCCCTCATCAACAGTTCCTTGTGACCAAGTTTACAGCATGGTGGTACTTGGATAAATTATTTTGTATTTATGGATGGCTCATAAAAAGGTAGGATGAGGACTTAGCCACAATGATGAAGCAATTACACTGAGTGGTATGATTTTAAACATAAATGCAATTTGTTATTAGTGCTATGAACTGAAATGTGTTTGACTTAAAGGGACAGTGTTGTGTCATTAAAAAAGCCTCATGATAGGGCCTGGTATTTGGGTTAGCCAGACTTACACTTCACCTCCAGAAGGATGTGCCCTCCTAGCTTTCTGTCACCATTGGCTTGAAATGTCAACATGTGGAAACTGATCTAATCATTAGAACCATTCTGGAATGGTTTCTTTGTCCCAGTGGAAAATGAGACTGGACATGGGATTTAAGTGCCCAAGTCAGTCATCATAACAGATAGCTATTTTTCCCTTTAAAAAGCTGATTGCCTCTGAGTGATCCTGACTGCTCACATGCAGCTTGTTCTTCCTTCACCAGTCACCTACCTTCAATCCCACAGCTACCTTCAGCACCTTTTCTGAGCACGTTGGAGGAAAAGGATGTATTTTGTCACACCTATTCCAGCAAGTTGGGTGCTCATTTCCCCAGCTTATTTCCTGTCATTGAGTAGCACACACACAGCTTAGCCCAAGAGGATCTACCCAGGATGGAGAAAATCCTCACTAAAACCACCCAAACCAAAGCATGTCTTCAAAAGAGAGACAGCCTTCCTTACAACTATCCTTGACAGTGCCTGAAAAAGCAGGTGGCTTTGAGGAACCACAGTTGCTTTGCCAATGTAGGGGTGCGGACATGCCCCCTGAGGGGAAGTAATGCCCATCGAGGTGTACAGGCTGATTTCCTCCCTCTAGGTCTCCATCTCTGCATGGGAAGACTTGTGTCCCAACCAAAGCACAGACTCGGTGCAGCTGGACATTGCACCTCCTCTTCCAGCCCAACTTCCCAGGTGTTTTTTACCAAGGACTAGCCTGTAGTGCAGGCAGAGGCAACCCTTGATTTCCAGGAGAAATCATCATCCTGTCATGTAATGGTAGAGCAATAGCTTATTCCTGATTAATAGCAGTATAAATTAATTCTGATAAATAGATGAGGAGAAATTAAAAATGAGCAAGCTGAACATCAGCAGCATAATTTACTGCTTTCCACTGCAACAAATGTGCAATCCCTGCAAGGTTTTCCTTCAGTTTACTCCTGCTGCTTCATCATTGATTCCCATAAAAAAAAGGGTAACAGTTCTGATGTCTGCCTATCTTCTGATGAGCATCTTTCTTAAGACATAAGCAAATGGAGATTTTCTCTCTGCCTAATATACAGCTCTTCTATCACTGACTCCTTTTGCTCACAGTGCAAGGATTTTCGTGGGGTCATGCTGGTAAAACTGTGATTACAAAAGATGGAAAAACAGGGCAGATCATGTTGCCGATCTCAAAACATGTGAGGAGATGGAATATGAAGGAAGAAACAGGTTGAAAGGGAAAAGCAGGGAGGAGGAAGGGAAAGGATGAATAATTAATGTTGTAATTTGCTACACTGGAGTAGCCATCTCAGTTAATAAAATCTGTAGTGCATAACTGTGATTTAACAGATTCCTTGTAAACCTGATGTGCTCCTTGCATGTGTCTGGGGGAGAGGAGTCTCTAGATAGTTTCTGACCAGAGTAAAGACACCTCTAAACTGAACACTTGCCTATTTAGTGCTGTTGAAAGAACACACCACTATCAGGGAGCAGGTTTGATACATCAAATCCTCATATTTTTTGAATGAAAAGCAAGAAAACTGCTGAGCTGTGCAGCTGGAGCTCTGTGCATGGTCTTTGAAGAGGCAGAATGCCTTGGTGCTCAGCAGGAGCAGGCACAGGATGATGGGACTGAACAGGTTTGATCACCATCTGCAGGGGCTGAGCAGAGCACCATCTCCTCCACAAACACCACCAGCCACTGACAGAAGCAAGTTTGAGAAAATATAGTCATATTTGGCCTCCTTTGGACATAACCTGGAAGCACTAACAGGCCCTATGTTACAAGTGTAAATAATATCATCAATATTCCAGCATTTTTCCTTAGGCTAAGACTTCCTTTCTTTGGAAAAGATACTGATTTCAGATACTTGTACTCTGATAAGATAACTGTGTCCTGGGTCATGCTGAGCACTGCTTTTACCCACTGGCTGCCAGCAGACTGCAGCCTTCCTATGGCGCACTCCAGTCTTTTGAAAGCTACAGATAAACTCATTGTAAAATTTATCTGAATTTATTTAAGCACAAAATAACCTGTCAGAAGGAGTTTGAGTTTTCTCTGACCTTCACCTGATACACAGCTACAAGCCTGGCAGCACGTTAGTGTATTTAAATCTGGAGTGTAAACACAGGCAGCCTTGCTGTGTGCTCCTTTTAAAGCACTGTTTAGGTTTCAGAAACTAGCCATGGGTTGAAAGAAATTTGTTCGACCAATTCATTGTGTTTCCTTCATAACTGCTGCTAATCTCCTCAGAGAAAAGGTCCCCCTTTTTCTGTTTGCTGGAGGTTGTTATATCAAGGCTCAAAGCTGCCTGTAGGGAAAATAATCACTTATGAGACTGAGAGACACTCAAAGTGGCATTTTGCCAAACAAAATGTATTGCTACTGTCACACCAGAGACCCTCTCACTTTGCACATCTTTAAGCATACAGAAAGGACTTAACTACAGAGCAGCTCACATTCTGTTGGGGAGATTGAAAACGTTCTTAGCTGGTTTTTTTGTTTCATCAAAAAAGCTTTATCCTTAACCTCTTCATGAAACTGAATCTTCCTTGGCAGCTTTAAAGCACAGGGTTAGTGGCTTTTCTTTTTGTCCCACAATTCTTCAGTTCCATCTCCAAATATTTCTTGTTCATTTGGAAACATGTTGAGATTTCAATCTGTTTCCAAGGACAGCCAGGTCCCCAGTGGCAGTTTTACAGGCTCCTCGAAACAATGATAACTCAGTGTCACACAACACTCACTTTCTGAGAAAGAAAATAGAAGCCCATAAGGAACCTAAAATCCCCAAATTTGATGGTTTCTGAAAAGCCAGGGATGAGGTAGAGATGTAGCTGGAGCTTCCTTCTTATCCCTGAGCTTGTGCATCCTTGGGTGATGGCACAGGGAGATTTGTGCCATCACTGCTCCCCCCCTCACGTCTTGCTCAGGATCCCCCAAAACAAGGACACCATTTACCATAATGTTATTGGGATGGTGTATCCCATCAGAAACATGTTGCTCGTAAAGCTGGAAAAGGCAGCAGTTACTGCATCTCATCTATGCAGTGGTACCTCACTCAAGTGCTGACCACAAGAAGTGTTAACTAATCACCTGGCTGATAGCTTAGTGGCCTGAAGTGGGGGGCTGATGCTGGTAGTCAATGATGAACCAAGCAAATTATTTCCCTACAAACAGGGTGGTCTCTCTCCAGACTGCTCCTCTGCTGATTCAGTAATTAGACCTTCCTTTTCAGCCATCCTCTTCAGCACTACCTAGGCAGCGAGGAGGAGGAGAAGACAGCCGGTGAGAGCAGCCTGCTGAGCCACCTTCATAGTCAGTGGAAACTTGCTCCTGAGTGACATCTTGGATGGAAAGAGGAATCTTTTGGCCTGTCTGGTGTCCAGAAGGGGGGGGGGGTGAAAGGATCAATTCCAGTTTGGTGATTCTTTTGAGATTTCAAAAAGAGAAAAGCAGATCAAAATATCCTGCAGTAGTAGTTAGTGAAACAGTTGCCTGAGCTATGGCATTTCCAGAATAATCTTATCTCTGAAAAATGGAAACAGAGACCTGAATCCAATCTCTAATTTTCTGAGTGAACAGTGTATTCATTCAGGATTGACTGACTACCAAGCCTACTGTGGGGCTACAAATCTTTATTTGACCAAAACCAACATATTTCCATTAAAAATTCCTATTTCAAAAAGCTGATATACAACAGTTAAAAAACAAGATTGGAAAAATTCTAAAACAGCTCCCCTTTGGATTTCTCTCTTCCAAATATCAGGATACTGTGATAAACTGGAAGCCTCTTGGTATAATCTATAATATCTTAGATGCCTCTGGTTTAGAACAAAAAGCATTCCTTGAGATTAAATAGCAGCACTCTGTCAACATTTTTGAGTTTCCACTCAGTGAATACAAGAATTAGTTCAATGATCCAGCCAGCTCAGCTCATTGCCAATAAGAACATTATAAATACAATACTAAGAAGCCTTTTTTTTTTTTTCTTTCAACTTTTGACCTCAAGGTAGCAATTGCAGTAAAGCGTGAACACAGATGGACATGGCTTACAATGGAGACCTGCATGATTTCCCTGCTCCACACCAGCTGATGGGTGTGTGTCTGTGCTATCTCTTATGGGAATGCATTAAGCAGAAGAGTTAACTAGTGTCAACTGATGATAATGTTTAGAGCTTCCTCTGGGGAGAGCCCTAGAAATCGGTTGGGTAAACAGCATGCAGACTGCAGACAACACGGCATGTTTGCTGAGGGGACCTGAAACCAGTGATGCACGAGCTGTCTGGATAAGCTGGTCTCTTCTGAAACAACAGGCCCTTACTCCAGCCAAATGTGAAATTCTTTCTTCCAGATGAGTTGAAGGCACTGGCAAAAATGATGAGTTATTAGGTTAGTCTTTAGCAAGAGCTTTGGAAATGCTGCTGAATTCCAGCTGAGTCCTGTTAGCCCGGAAAGGCTGCAAACAGCAGGTAAATGGTACAAATAGTTGATGAGTCAGGGAAGTATTTTTCATATAGTTTTGAAGAGGTCAAATATGCAATTTTCCCAAATGGGTCATTCCATTTTACTTTGCCTTATACCAAGCACTTTCATCAGTTTATTATTACCTGATTTTTTTTTTTTAATATTGAAAGGTGTCAGATCTTAATCTCAGCATATCAGGAATAAAAAGATCGTGTTAACCCTTTGTTGCAGGGAGAACAACATGGGAACAATCCAGAGCAGCCGCTTATGAGTGGATAGAATGGATGTTTTGACACATCTCCATGGGATTCCTGGTTTGTACAACCAGTATGAGTGCTTAGAATAGGTCTCAGCTAAGACAAAGGTTCACAAAGCTTTGAACACCCGTATGTAGTAAGAAACCACCCAGTCTGAAAAGAGCTTTGGCCCAGGTCCTCCACATCATTTGGAAAATCTGTTCTCAAGTTACATACCTGAAAAATTTAAGGACCTGCTCTTCAGCCTAAGTAGATTATGACACAGGAATTATTGTTCAATTTCATGGCTTGCAAATGAATACAAAGAAATTCAGTGGCTTGGGAAAGGTCAAGCAAAAGGTCTCTCAAGCCCTGATCCACGACTCCAAAAGATCACCCAAAAGATCAGTTGCTGAGTGTGAGTAATGGATAGGGAATGGAAATGTCTGGAGGCCAGTGTAGAACAGGAAAAATGAGGAGCTGAACCATTGGGAATGAGGTTGACTGAAGAAATGGGCTGGGAACAGGGGGATACAGGGAGTAGCTTGGATAAGATCAGAGCTCTGCAGAGGTAATAGAAGGACTTTGTCTCCAGTCCTGAGCCTGCACACCTCAGAGTGCCTTGCACATACCCCAGAGCAGTGAAGACTTTCACTAAAGCCAGGCACATCAGAGTGGAGGGTGCCAACCAAGAGCCTCAGCTCTAGCTAGTTGCCATAAGTCTCATCAGGAACTTAGCTGTAGCCCCACAGTGAAGGACAATAACTGACTATCAGTGTGTTTTAAACCCACTCCTTTATGGTTATGGGTTTATTTAAACCTTATTTATGTACATAAATGTATTTAGAAATTATTTACTACTAATTTTGGTTGGGTTTTTAAAAATTATTTAGAAATTTATTTATTTACATAAATTCATTTTTAAGGCACAGACAATTTTTCAAGGAGAGGCAGTTCACTGCTCCCTCCCTTGACATTGGGTACCAAGTGAGCCATGGAACAGATGGGCTAAATCCACCCCAAAGGGCAGGTGGATGGAGCTGCACTTTTCCTGCACAGGCCTGTGATACGTGTAATCTGCTGGGGCTGACAGTGCTTAATCTGGGCTGGCAGGAAGGCCATTTAGCAGTGTGTCCTTGACATGAGTATCTCTCTTCTATGGTTATCACAGAGCCCAGACTCCCTGGGTTTCAGGGTGTGCAATACAGTTCAGACATGGAATTTGATTCTTTTGGTCTTTCCCTATGGGAATATGTGTGTGTGGAAGGGGGAAGCTGGAGCCCAGCCTGCTCAGTAGATATATTATTGATCTTGAGCAGGGAGGTTTTATGTGCTAGATGAGGGGATGTGAAGCTAAGGAAAAGGGGATTTCTTTTACTGTGGTTTCTGCTTTCGCATGGATGTCGATCCAGCAAAAATATTGCTGTGGGTTTATAAATTATAGATGTCCAAGAGGAAGGACTGGTAAAACCTCCCTTTGTGCTCGTGGCAGTGTTTGTTACGCTAAGATGGATTGGTTGTTCCTTTTGACATGAGTGATGAGGCCAGGATTTTCTCTCATTATAATTGATCATGTAAGCAGACAATAGGAGAAGACACTTCTCCAACAGACCCGTGTTCCTCCTCTGCAGCTCTGCAGTTTGTTACTACCTCCAAGCAGAAGTTCTAAGGCTCAGCCTGACACTGGCTCCACAGCCCGTGCATCCCTCTCAGCCTGCTCCCCAGGCTACCCAGACCTCTGGCATCCCAAGGTTAACTTCACCATTGTATCTGAGTGGTTATTTTTGTGCAGCCTGTTTATCTTCAGTCCCCAGGTCATTAATAAACATCCTCTTTCAAATACTTTGGACATCTGGAATATGGCTTGCTTGTCTTCTGAGACAATGATATCCTTTTAGGCTGGTAAGGGAAGATGAAGACTAAAGCTTGCCTTCTTTGGAAAAACACAGTCTAAATTGTCTTTTCTTTTACTCCAATGAATTCACCCATCAATTGGGATTGCAGTCTGCAAGAGCATTTAAGCAGGTATCCAACTTTCATGCACATGTACGGCCCCACTGGAATCACCTTCCTGCCACCATCACTGCAAAATGTTGTATTTGTGCCCTGAGTACAGGCAGAGTTGTTTGGAAAAAAACAGCATCTTCTTCTGTTATACACCTAATTGCTAAGGTACTTGCAGCAGGACAATGAATCTGGTAATTTGCTCTTTACTTCCTTTAATACTTTCTTAAACAAGAACTCAATAAAGTCACCCCCCCC
>VYZX01007995.1:135792-249620 GCA_013401335.1 Brachypteracias leptosomus | reverse complement strand
CCCTTTTTTTTAAAGAAAAATAGCCAACAGAACATTCTTCAGATGAGAGCTAGGAAAAATACAGAAGGGTTTTATGGGCCTGTTCTGCTCATGAAGGTCAACTGTAGGGCTCTGAGAGGGGAATTTGTCTGACCTATTTTACACTTCTACTTGAAAATAAACCAGATGTTAAAACTGTCTTTTTCTGTGTAATGACCAGAGAGGGAATTTACTTTTCCTAGTTCAGACAGAGCAGGCAGCAGAAGTTAAGGCGAAATGAATCCCTCCCCTCCCGGCTTTAGTAGGATGTGATCAGAGCCCTGTGGTCCTTTTTGTGCTTTGAATGAATCTAGTTTTATGTGTTGCTCTGCTGTAGCATCTACTGCAATTAGTGAGGTGGTGGGGCAAGGCTCTGGGTGCTCCAAACCCTAAATCATCCCTGGGAGGTACAGGTCTGTCTGCTGACTGTCAAGCAAATCCTACACAGCCCCGTATATGTGACTTTTTAAATCAACCCCTTCACTTTGCAGGGGAGAGACCCAGGATTTGCAGCGAGAAGCTGGGTCTTGATCTTTTCTCCATCACCCTGGTTGAGGAGGCTGGAAATTCCTGTGCATCCTCTCTCTGCAACCCAAGAAGTGATGCATCCTTGGCTGACCATATCAGACACAGATTGATCAGAAATGCAGCTGCCTTCAGTACTGCACTTCCTTTTCTACCTACAGTAGCTTGCACTAGAAACATTTTAAAGAGGCCTTTTTAGGCTTGTAGCTGCCTCCAAAATACTGACCTGCTTGTGTAGGACCAGCAGCTAGCAGAACATTTGGCTAATCATCTCTTGATCATTCATTAGCCTCTGATGAACTAGGAAGATTGAAGTCTCTCACTGCATGCTCTGCAGATGTCTGCCACTGCTGGGGAAATGTCCTGCAAAATTAACGTGCTTTTGGGGCCACCCTCCACACCCCCAGGCTGGAGAAAAGCCCCTTTGTGAGCTACCTCCTACCAAGCCCTCCTGGCATAGTGTTGCCTTAGAGGAGACATGTTTTATAGACTTCAGTAGTTGCTTTTCATCACTCCTTTTTGAGAAGACCCTCTCTCCCACAGAAGTAAGGCAGGAAAATTGTGCCTGGAGTTGGCATGGGGTTAGGGGTCAGCAGCCCCAGATGACTCAGGGCTGAGGAATGTGCAACCAACCCCCTGCTCCGAGCACAGTCCTCCCAGGACACCCTCTCCCTACCCAGCATCCGGCAATCTCCTTTCAGATGAGCACTCTGGTGTCATCTTTGCTAACTGAAGCAGCTCCTGTGGCACAGTGCAAACCAGTAGTGGTTCCTGAGGCTTTCCCAGTATTATTTCCCAATGTGTAGTGCAAATGAAAGAGGCACTGGACTTGGGTAGCCTCTTGGTCAGACACAAACTCCCAACCCAGAGCAAGTGATAGGGTATGAGGGAGGCTGCAGACATCTTTGCTGGAAAAGACACAATCAGAGGAGCTATTTTACCAGAGGGCAGTCTGTTAGCAGCAGTTTGCAGCTCCAGACAGTCTTCCTGGCCTCCCATCCCTTCCAGTCTCACTGCTAGACATTACTGCCACCTCAGTTTTACCAGATTCATTAGCCCAGCTGTATAAAATGACCCAAGTTTAAATAACCCTGTTGACCTTCTAGAGAGAGGTTGCTCTGTGCTCCCTGCATAAGCAGAATTCCTGGAGATGATGACGTAAGGCTTGGCTGGATGAGAAATGCAGTCTTTTTTCCCCACAGCTTTCATGCCAGATCACATCTTTGTTTACTGCCTCAAAACCAGAGGAATATTAGTGAAAATTATTTGCTCATAATGTCACTGCAGCTTGGACAATTCCTCTACCTTGTATGAGCTATTTGTGGCAAATGCATATAGCAAATGCTAACATTAACTCAAGCAGCACAACAGATGATGTAAAAGGAAGATTTATTGCCTTTGCCTCCCAGAGATACCCCAAAGTACCCAGACTCACCCAGGACCTCTTTAAAGCAGCACTGTGAAGCAGGGGCTCACTGAAACAGAGCCTGCAGCAGCAGCTATTTCATAGAATCATTAAGGTTGGAAAAGTCCTCTAAGTCCAACTGTCAACCCAACACTACCATGACCATTAGACTGTGTCCTGAAGTGTCACATCTACATGTTTTTTGAACACCTCCAGGGATGGTGACTCCATCACTTCCCTGGGCAGCCTGTTCCAGTGCTTAATCACACAGTAAAAATTTCTTCCAGTAAAGAAATTTTTCCTAATATCCAATCTAAACCTCCTCTGGTGCAACTTGAGGCCACTTCCTCTCGTCCTCTGTGCAGGACCAGCTGTGACTCTCAAGATTAAAATGAAGGGAGGCTGGTGGTGCGTCACCAAACACAGAGGGAAAGGAACTGGTTTGATTTTGAGAGTTTGGGGCTGTGCTATGTGCCCTTTTTGTCTGCACAACAGTGCTCCTAAAGCCATAGGTCTGTTCTTGAAAAATGGACATATAAATGTAGGCCATGTTTGCTCTGAGGAGTCTGCTGACACCAAACTAAAATGACCTATGTATGGTCAGGAAACATTTTGTGCCAAAATGCCCACACAACCAAAATATGCCTGGCTGGTGCTCCTCACAGCCTCAAAGGTGTTGTGAGATGCTGAAGCAAATTAGCCAAGAGCAGCATCACCCCCCTTGAAGCATCGCCTGGTCCAGACTGTGCTTGGTTTTCACATGAGGAATGTGTGCGGGTGCAGCACATCCTCCTCCTCTCCCACCTTGTGCTCTGGGTCTATACCCTTCCTTCAGAAGCAATCTCTCATGCCAGGTCTGCTTCTGGTTTCAGCTCTCCCTGCAAGAGGTGCAGTTTCAGCCAGGCTCCAATGCATGTGAACTGAGAATGCTTCACAATGGAAAAGGTATTATCAGGAAAACCTCTCGCTTTCTATGTATACCTGTGCAGACTCATATACTCTCATGTGTATTTGAAGAGTCAGCTCCACCACTCTGTAGGACCAGAAAACTGCATTTTTTCTGCTGTGTTTCATTTGCTGTGAGCTTGGCTCATCCAGGATTTAGCTCAGCTCCTAATGTGTTTACAATGAGATAAGTCTTGGCATGCTCTATTCCAATTACCTAGACGGGATCTATCACTTCTGGCAAATGAAATGCAGGACCCCAATTAAGAGTATGCCTTTCCACGGCTTTCCTATAAAAGAAGCCATTTGGCAGATGATGTATTTGTTTTTAGCATTCCGAACTATTGCAGATATCATGGATCAAGGTTTACTGAGCAAAACTACATTTGCTGGTGACTGCTCAGGTGCATTTGAGACAGATGAGTTTGCACTGGCTTGCTAGGGCACAAGTCTTCTTTGTATAGAAACATATCATTAAGGCACAAAATTTATGGCCTTTCAGGAGTCTGCAAAGTCTTTGAGCTTTAGGGGAAATGGACAACTCTTCCATAACCTAAGTCCCTGCAGAAATCAGTACTTCCCCTCTTTCAGAAGAGGTACTTAAACTGAGGTCTTGACCACTTGCTGTCCTTCACGATTGCAGGACAATCCTCTCAAGAGCTACATTATTAATTGAAGGCTGTCAGTCAAATTCCATCTTTGCACTCTTTGCTGTGTCCATGAGCTCTGCACTTCTGCTTTGAGCAGCTCAGCAGCACTGCCATGCACTGTTCAGGTGCTACAATACACCCAGAAATACCACATGGCTGCATCTCACTGGTCGGGGAGAAATGACCTTCTGTGACAAATTCTCATGGGATAATAACATCAGAGAACATCAGCCTGAAAGAGAATTTGAGAGGTCACAGCACAGATCCCTTGCCCCAAGGCAGGATCAACAGTGTTGAAGTTGATCTTGACAGTTGCTTCTCTAACTTGTCCTTAAAAACAGACAGTAATGTGAAGACTATATAGTTTCTCTTGGGCATCCTACTCAGTGTTTCCTTATTTTTAGGATGAGAATGTTTTTCATAATTTCTAATTGAAATAATTTTACTGCAGTTAAAGTCCATAATCTTGGTCCACTTCCCAGGCACAAAGATTATTCTTTTCTTTTCTGAGGGCACTTTTGCCTTGTTCGAAACATTTATCTTTCCCTGACAGTAACCTGTCCCCCAGGCTCCTGCTCCCCAAATCCTTTGACTCCACAAACTTTATCTTCTAGACCTTAAAACATTCATGCTTCTCCCTTTTGAAGCACCTCCAGCTGCTCTACATTCTTCTTCAAGTGCAGTGACTAAACTGCATATGAGGCTCAAGCAATTCCTGTCAAACGCCAATGCTCCAGCTGTCATTGGGATAAGTCCTTGAAGAACAAGGTGACTGAAGGATGAGACTGTTCAAAGTCCATCATCAAGAAGGAGCACACTGCCTGCACATTGGCAGGTGCTGCAGGCATGAATAAATGGCCCCAGCATGTGACTCACTAATACAGCTGTTGTGTGGGTCAATTGGCTGGTTTCACTGCTACATCCCTCACCTTACCTGTTAGCTGTTCAGATTTAACAAACTAAAGTGAGCATTAAAACATCCAAGATTGTGACTAAGCCATGAGAAGCCAGGTTTCAGGAGGCTCTAATATTTTTTGTGGTTGTTACTTTGGACTGAGACTGTTTGGGCAAGGAAGGTTCTTAACTCACTTCTGCAAAGTCTTTGTATGTCCCTTAAGAGCAAGCCATTCCCTCATATCCTGCACTAGGCTGAAAACCACAGACTGGTCCCTGGGAATCCTGGAATGTCACTCTGCCTTGGAACTCCTGTCCTGCTCCAAAACAAAAGGAGGAATTATTTGCTGGACATACTAACATTGATTAATGAAGAGAAACTCACATAACATTGACTAATGTGAAATGTCACAGCTAGCCTGGTGGGAATGAGTGGCCAGAGCCAGGGGAGGGAAGGTGGGGACCGTTTGTTCTTAATATTGACTGCAACTTAATGCTGACTAAGTTTTTGTGACGAGTGATTCCCACCCAAACCACCACCTGTCTCCTCTGAGTCCTTTGACATGTCATCCAGTATTGGAAAATGGGGAGCAGATTTCTACAAGAGATACCAATGTCTCCCTCACTCCTTTAAGGTGTGGTAAGCACCTGCAAAAGCCCTTCCAACACAGAGATGCACAGCAAAGCACCAGATTTACTTTTTGGTTTTAGAGGACCAGAGGACCTAAAGGTGCAGATAATTTCATTTATATTTTTAGAAAATCAGTCCAATTTTGTGAGGCATATGCAAGGCAAAAAATTAAAAATATTATATCTGAAAAAAGGCATGTTTTTGTAGTTACCTTTTTTCAATTATGCAGCAGCCAAGGCCTCAGAGTAAGCAAAATTTTCCTTAAAGAATCTGAATGCTAACGTGTTTAAACACAAAAGAGCCCTCATCATTGTGCTTGTCAAACTTTGGTCTTGACTACACCAGTGTAACAGATTTACTAAGCCACGACAGAATTAATTGCAATAGAAGCACAGGCTCCATGCTATACAATAATTGCCATTTCATTCTCTGGGTTATGCTGTTCATGGACTCTTTCTTCCTAAATTGTTACCTTCTTACATAGCCTACAAAAAAAAGATACATTTTTGTTGGAGCACATCAAGTAGCTATCAGCAGGAACAATTAATTATCCTACTTTACTGCCAATGATTTAAGTGCTGAAGCCCTTTAAATGCTGACTCTGTGCTTAGGTTTTATGTGACTCCCTTGGCCCTGCTGTTTTGAAATGTTGGATGAGGGCCAGTGAGAGATGCTTCTCCTTCCAGTGCTTGGGCATGTGCCCCAAACAGGATCTCCATCCATAGCTGGGCAGGATCCAGCCAACAACCTTCCTATCCTCACAAGGCAAAGGATGACAACTTAGCCATAGGGCTCAGGTGAGGACCTTGGCATAATGAGGTGCTGTGGCATTAGCTGTGGGACACTCTGCAGTGCGCTGACCCTAAGAAGAGCAAGTGCAACCCAAAGTGGGGAATTTTTAGATCCAGAACTGCAGCATGCAACTCCTGCCTCACACTGGAGCATCTAAACTCCACCAGTGCCTTGTGTTTTAGCTTCTGAGCTTCTACAGCATCTGAAAGAGAGCTGGCCCAAGAGGTGCTCTGGTCTTGACAGGGTCAAGCAGATGGACATATAACTGCTGCCTTAGCCACAGCGTCCAGGAGCCTTCCTGGAGGATTCCTGGACCTGGGGCTAAGGCTGGAGCTAGACATCCATCTGCTTGACTCTGTCAAAGACCTAGGTCCCCTGAGATCTCTTAAGCACCCTGAGCACCCAGCAATCAAACCCAATAGCAGTTGCTCTAACTCTGTGATGAGCTAGCAGAGCTCAGCTTGAGGCCAGTTAAGATGAAAGTACATATAGAAGCACTCATAGACACAGGCTCTGTGCTCCTAGGGCTTAAGTCCACACTGCAGGTCCCCAGGTGAGTGCCCTGAGCATGAAATGAGTGCTGCTGATTGAGGATTGGGACCAAGGCATGCTCCACACCTTGAATGAAACCAGTGAGGTATCAGAGGTACCATCACCACTGAAATGTGGTGAGCTCTCACCTTTCCTGCCACCTTTCACTGTCACCTGCTCTTCCATCCCCTGTGAGGCCAGGACCAGGAGAGCATCTTTTGCTGATAAGAGGATATTTCAACTTCCAGTGATACTCCAGGAGTTATGATGAAGTATTAAAATCTTAGTGTAGACAAGATTGTTTCAATTAGTTAATCAGCTTAGGGGAAGCCTATTAGGGAGAAGGGAGTGGCAGGTAACACCTACTAACACAATGACAGGCCTTGCTGACACCTTAAAACCACACATATTTCCTCAGGGCTTTGACTGACAAACTTTTGAGAGTCTCATTTGTGCTGTTCAGACATCACAGTTTCATCTAAAGAGCAAACAAAGCACTGCCAGGGCACATTTTCTGTTTCTGAGGGCAGCTGGCCTTCAAAACAGGAGAGAATGGTGACCCTGAGGTGCTGGGAGCTGCTTGCAAAGGACAAGTTAACCTCAAATAAACCTGAACTAAGGCTTTTAATAGCAATTTAAGAGTGCGGCCAGTGCAGTTGAGGTGCACAGGTCAAAGGCCTGATACTGCAATTTACTAGCAGAGTCTACAGTGCATCTTCCCCATGCATCTGGCATGAGCTTTGGGATCTTACCCAAACTCATCCTCACCAGAATTTCAAAAGGAGAGGTTATGGCACGGCCCAGTCTGTGGCCCACTTTCCTTTGGGGACTATAGGAACATCTTGGCCTTTGGCTCCAGCACTTGTTGGTTAATTTGTTGTGATAATCTGCTTGTCCTAAAAGACCCACTTGTGACTGATTCAGATATTACCTTTTCTGAGAGCATGTCTACCCTCTGAAGCCTCACCAGCACATCCAGCAGGTAAACACCTTCAGAGGCATTGTGTATTTCCCAGTAGAAACCGCCCCAAAACAAACACTGTTTTCTTAGTAACTCAGGAAAGGAGGCTGTTAATTTTAGTTCTCTAAAAATAATCTTGACCTCTGCGTGCCTCTGTTCGCTTGCAGCTCTAACTCTTCCAGCAGCTGTGTTTGCAGGGTGTGGTCCAAGGCACCTCTCCACAGCACCTGGTGTCCACAGGGGCAAAGTACTGCTGCCCTGCCCAGATCTGCCTGGCTTCAGCGTCCCAGTCCTCTGCCAGCCTTGGTTACAGCATTTGTCTTTACAGCCACCTCCTTGCACTTTCCTTCATGATTCAGCCCTACACTATGAAATTAATCGTGTGCAAAAGTGGTAGAAAGTACAGTCACTAAAAGGAGACAACCATCTGTTATAGCTGGAGGGGCCAAGCAGAGGTTTAGGGAGGGTTTATGTTGCCCTAGCTACAGCAGTAACACTGTGTCAAAGGCTGCTTGGAGCAAATGATCTTCTGATCTTTCCCTTACTTTAGGTTGGTTTATTTCTCCCTTTCCTTTTCTTTCCTGGTTGCTTCACTACATATTGCTTCTCAGTTTTCAGAGTCTTATGCTTGAACATTGCACAATCCTAATTGGCCTGGGATTATTATCTAACCACTGAAAATCTAAACTCAAGCAGAGGTTTCTGGGGAGTAGCAAGAAGTCTACTCTCACATCAGCAGCTGTGTATTCATCAAACTTCACAATTGGCCTGGCACATTTCTGAGAGAGAAATGAACATTTCTAATTTCAATGGGTGTACGGGTTTTTTTTCATTGAGAGCACTGGAATAACTTTTGTAGTCTAGCTTACTTGATTAGTTTGGCCTAAGGGAAAACACAGAATTTCTGGCCTTTGGTTGTTTATTACTGTCCAAAATTCAGACTGAAAAGTGAAAATCTTGCAATTTATTCTCCAAGAAAATATCTAAAACCATTGCTATGGTAGTAGAGCATTTCATTTAGTCATTGAGTGTTGGATTCATCTCACTTAGCATTAAATGCCTACAGCAAGATATCAGTAGCTGAGCCAATTTCCCTGCGCTCCTTTTGCAATGTAGGGAGACAAATAGGTGTTTTCAAGTTATAGTTCAACAGATATATTTCAGATCCCCATTTTTGGACAGCCTACTTACAGCTCTCCACTGGCTCTAAGAGAATTCTAGACAACTGGGACTAGATTCAGCCACTTCCTCAGCATATAGCCTAGCACCCGTGCAGATTTGCTAATGTCTGCTTCTAAATTTCTTCCTTCTACTCCAAAAGTGTCTTGTGTCATATCTGGCCAGTCCTGTGTGGATATCTCAGACCTCTCAGAACTCCCCAAATGGCACCAGGCACCTATTAATATGCAACTGAATCCCTACTTTGGACTGTGGTTGCTCAGACTACACTTTGGCCAGTTGAGCACCCTTTGAATCTGACCACAACAGTCCCAGTGCTTAAATGTTTGTTGCAGTTGGTGGCACAGCTGTCACCTCTCAACAATCATAGAATCATTTAGGTTGGAAAGGACCCTTAGGATCACCAAGTCCAACCTCTGTTCAACATCTCCCTGATCTCTAGACTGTGTCTCAAAGCACCACATCTACTCATTTTTTTAACATCTCCAGGGATGGTGACTCCACCACCACCACCACCCTGGGCAATCTGTTCCAATGCCTAACCCCTCTTTCAATAAAGAGCTTCTTCCTAATGTCCACCCCTGGTGCAACTTGAGGCCATCAACTCTTGTCCTGTCATTAGTTACATGGGAGAAGAGATCAACACCAGCCTCATTACAACCTCCTTTTGGGTAGTTGTAGAGCAAGGAGGTCTCCTCTAAGCCTCCTCTTCTCCAAGTTAAACAATCCCAGTTCCCTCAGGTGCTCCTCGTACGACAACATTAAACTTCATTTTCTCTTGGTGGCACAGTGCTTTTTGAGGATTATAGTTTATGAGACTGCATTTGAATTTGTCTGGCTTCAGTTTCCAGCCATTGCTTCTTGCCATGTCCTTTTCCACCATATTTAAAAAACTCTAACATTTTAACCTTTTTACTGACTGTAACTGAGTTTCCACCAAATCTTCTTCTCCTATATAAATCAAACTGATCAGTTTAACTCTCCTAACATATTTTTCCAGCTCTCTAAAGTCTTTATTTTAGCTTCTTCTGAATATTGGCACCATTTTGTCAACTCTCCCTAGAAACGCAACAATGTTAAGACGCAGGTCTCCTTCTATTAGGCTTCTCAAAGGTACACATCTAAGTCTGACATTCAAAGCTTCTTTGAGTCAGTGGAGGGAAATAGGCCGCTCCAGAGGACAATACATCTGGCTTGAACCTTTATTCTTGAGTGAAATGAACCAATGTTTGGAGAAGACCCTATCAGTCATGAAGGCAGCTGAGAGCACAGTGAGGCAGGTGGGAAAGACATGGGAAACAAGGTCTACCAGGAAAGGATCTCTGGGTGCAGCTCCCACCCAATCAGCCAGCCTCCAACAGGGAGATAACAGGAAACCCTGGCAGAGGTTGAACCCCCATTTTCTTACGTGTTCAGGATAAACTCAGATATTTTCCTCAATGATGTGAATCAGTGTCTCTAACACTGAAGTTCAATGGGACAATAAAGCTGGATTTGGAGAATGTTAGTTAGTACTAGAGCAAAAAAAATAGCAAAAATGCAAGATGCCAACAAGGTCCAAATGCAGTCTGCCAGCTTTCCCTCATCCAAAGCCTGTTGACATTTTACTTCAGCAGCCTGTCTAAAGCTGCCTTGGGCACTAGGGTTAAAATGGTTTGCTCACAGGGGCACCAGCTGTGCACACACTGATGCTACCAGTCCAGAAACCAAGCCAAAGTTTCAAACCAAACCAAAGCCGAAGAAGTGGATGGCAGGAGGGTCAGACAGTGAACAGGAGGAAGCTGCCTACCAGGTTATTTATACTGCTTTGTGTCCGTGTGTGCTGCTACCGCTACATCCCCTCAGCATACCTTCATCTTTTACACATTCTTCATCTTCTTGCTCTTCTCCATCTCGAATCAGCCACCACAAGAACCAAGGGCAAACACACCACTGAGAGAGAGTTCAGTGAGCTTCAACCAATCCCAACAAGCAGCTCCTCCAACTGGCTTCCACAGGAACCCTCTTCCAACTGGCTTCCACAGGAACCCTCTTCCAACTGGCCCCAATAAGAACTCTTTTCGCATTGATCTGTTCCTGGTTGATATAGTTCTGGCCTTGCTCATCACCCCAACCACAATTACCTGGGGGAAGGCAGGGCCTCACACAGGTGGACCAGTTTCTTCTGTCTCCAGGGCCTGAAGCTGCTTGGGGAGCAAAACATACTGCTGGGTTGTGACTCATCCATAGGTCAACTCCAACTCAGGGCCCACAGCCCAGGCCCCAGTATTTCACCATGTTTCACATACAGAAATGAAAAGAAACCGTGCCATTGCAGACAGCATGCGTGGTACAAAGTAATGGCACATCCTAGGCAGTAGCTGGGGAGACTCACCTCCCTTCCCCTCCCTAGCTCTTCTTTTCATGTGAGAGAGCAATGCCAGCCCCTGGGTACCAGGGCACCCTGCTGGTACTGCCGGTGAGTGGTGCCTGGACAGTGGCAAGGTGCACATCACAGCATTAGTGCTTTGGGGGCTGAAAATAATAATGCAGCTAATGCTGATGATACAATGAGAGGATGATAATATTGCTTTATGCCTGTTTCAGCTACAGTCTCTCTGTTTGCTATCATGGAGGAAGATACCAATTACCCCCTGCAGGGAGGATAGATTACTTGATGCTGCATCAGTCACTCTATCACTGGTAGCAGGATAACACAAACTCATTTCCCAGAGGTCTCCAAACAGCTGCCAGAGAATAATGACTTTCAGCTGCTATGAGCCCACACCAACTCTGAAGTGGTGACCTAGAGGCAAAAAGACTGAGTCACATTACAAATCCCTTCAGCTTTCAGACGTGCCTCCATTTGCTCTCTAACACTGAAAGATTTAATTAATAGGGATTATCATTTTTCATGGCACCTCTTGTTTGTGTAAAAATTGGTCTGGAGATCAATTTCCAAGAACCCCTTCTCTATAGGAAATTTCCTGTGACATATATTAGCGTGCTCCCTATCAATATTTTTTCTTCTGTTTTAAAGCCTCAGGAATAAAATCTAACCACTCATTGCAAAAGTAAGCTTCCTTAATTGAAAACTGGTATTTTTGCATGGAAGAGAAGACATATAGCTAAAAACATTCAGTAATGCATCATCAAAGAACAAGAATTCAAAGCTAAAAAGAAGCAGTTGTAGTGCCATGCTAGGATTTCTAGTTTTCCCTCAGATTCTCACATCCTACTTTTGTTATTTTTCATGTTGCAGTTGTACTGAAACCTCCACTCCTTGTTTCGGAGTTTTATTTTAATTTCTGTTCCTCCGTAGTGTCTGGGGTCAAACTTGCATCTCATTTGTGCTGTTATATGAAGTAATCTCATGGAAACTGCTGAGATAAAGCCAAAATTATGAAGAATTAGGTGCCCAAGCTGTATCAAATTGTTTTAGGTGTTATTTCCCTAGCAGACAGACTCTGGTCATGGTCATGCCATACTCGCCCCACTAAAACTGTGATCAGAATCTGTCTTTGATAGGTTTAGCACATATGCTACAGCAACAGTTCTTGGTGGCAGTGACACTTCTGTCTTGCAGGCACAAGAGAAGGCTACTGAAAGGTGGAAAATGAGACATTTGACATCAAAATAATGAAGTGGTTTACAAATAAGCAGTTTTTACTGCGTAAAGAATGAATGTAATACTGTGTGTTTCCACTATGCAAATCTGGATGAATAAAAGGACTGGATTCTTCCGTTACATGGACAGCTAATGTTCCAACCAGACTGAGGGTTTATGAAAGGATGCTGCTGCTTTAGAGAGCGCAGTCGGCAATTGGCTCTGGTATGGATGGGAAGAGCTATGTGTTGACATCAAAGAAGCAGCAAAAGTTTGCTCAGCAAGTCCTTTGGGTTTAGCAAAGGCATTGCTTCATTTTGCAATCCTATCCCCAGTGATTTTAATAATCACCAAATAGCAAGTGAAAAGCTTAATCCTTCCAACAACACAAATCCACTAGAGGGAAATCAATTTAGGGGAATCTATACAGAGACAAATGAGCCATCTTCTTCCTGCACAGCTTCTGAAAAGAGCTGTAGGCACTTTATGCTTCAGGAAGGATAAAAAGAAAGGTCAAGGCAGCCAGATATTAGCTAGCAACCATAGTCCCTATAGAAGAAATACCAACAGCGTCTAAACAACAACAAAATCATTCACATTTGCAGGCAGCGAAGGCAGCAGAAGAGGATCTGAGCACTTCCAACACATTTGGTAGGATTGACTTCTCTTACTTGGCATGTCTACAACGTAACTGTCTGTTCCTGGGCCAGCTACCATGGTTTTCTTCTGTAGCTTGACCATCCACAGTGCCAGACCATGCTAGTTGCTAGAGCAGTCCCCAGCATTATTTTGACCTGGGCCACCAAGCGCTCTCCCAAAGGCCTGGTGGGCTCAGGTCAGTGTGGTAGCAGTCACTCTGGGGCAAACTCACTAATTGAGAGGGCATGAGAATTTAGTGCCATTCCATGTCCCTCATCTTCAGTGACAGAGGATGATCCCTGGCATTTTGGTTTTCTAGTGCAGACACAGCCTGGACAACTTCATCAGTGCTGGTCACTTCAGGTTCCCTTTACAGTCAGTGGAAAGAAACAGACATTTTCAAGGATGTGATATCAGAACCATTGTAGACATTAGGATAAGGAAAAATGCATCCTGAAGTGCCTGTATTTCTCTGTTGACTATAAAAACAGTCTAGACACTGAGCTTATATGCAGAAATTTACAGTGTGAACATCTGGAATTGTTCGGACAAATCCCACCTCTCTTGTCAGACGTTTACAAACTTCTTCCATAAAGACTCCATTAGTGAGGACTGCATCTGTAGCACACTTGCAGACAAAGATATTTTCCCTTATTTGTTTACCAAATAATTCAAGCCCAAATTTACTTCTGTAATCTAATGAGTGAAAAAAAGAGGACTTGTTAAGAAAGTGCATAGTTAAACACAATACTGAATTTAGAGATAATGCAAAGCGTAGTCAAATAAATGGAAATGTTTTTGAGATTAGCATAACCTGCCATAGAAAATGGTTGCAAGTGGAACTCACTAGGAAACAGACCAAGTTCTCAAAACCTGAATTGGTAGGATAGTCTCTGCCTGGCAGACCAGGTGACTTACTGCATCTTTTCCATCTGACTTGAAGCTGGAGTGACACGAATAAAAACTGTCTGATCCAATATGAAACCTGCCTGTAAAAAGTTAACTTACTAAAATGATGTGAGTGGATTGAATCAGTGCACTGAATTTTTAGCAGATTAACGTTTTGCATGTCTGACTGCAGTGCTTCTGGTAAGACTTCTACTGCCTGATTTTCTGTGCTCTCTGGGATGCTTCCACTGAAACACTCAATGGTTCAATGAGGGGAAAATTAGATCCCCCAAAATTTGAAAATCACATCCTTAATCCCACTTTAAATTTATGAAGCTTAGCCTTTAAAATAACATGAAGTTTAACCTCAAGCACAAATGAAAAACTTAAGTGTTGTTGTTAGCTGGGTTTAAACAGATGTAGCTAAACTAACGGTGCCCTGTATTTTATCATCTTCACACCTTTACTCATTGCAGATAGCACTTTAAGAGTTCCTGTGGCTGAAATCTTCATTATGTGATCAATGAATGACAGTGTTTTGTAACTTGAAGCTTCTTCCCTCAATGAATAATTTGCAGTAGAAGTCCTTTTATGAGGTAAGCAGATAGTAAATACTTATGCAGCCTCTGAATCAGTGCAGGGATGAACCTGATTGCCTTGAGCACAGTCTGCCTCCATGAGTGATGGAGCTGGGATGGGAGGCTCTGCGTGCTTCCAGACGCCTGGGCAGGCATGGTGCTGGTGACTGTGAACTACCTCCTCCACTGGTACAACCTGGTTATAGTTGGGTTTTGTGGTGGGGCAACCTGCACCCATTTGGTGGATCTCCTTTGGCATAACATACCCATCAGCAGGAGATGCTGTGGTCCTTGCTTTTCAGAGTGTGAGGAATTAATTGCAGATGAGCATTACCTCTGGGTTCCCAGATGACCTCATCAAGGTCCCATTAGATGGGTTCCCCTCTGGCACCAGCAGCAGTTGTATATCTTGTTTTCTTTCCATATGCAGGAAATCTCCCATCTTGGGGTTCTCTTGGACAGGATGGATGATTCACTTGGTGCTTGGCTGCCCCTTCCTTAGGCTACAGCTGGGGAATTTAAATAGAAAATTGCCTCAGACAGATTCGAACCCGGGGAAACCCTTTTATGACCTAGAATATACTCTCCACACAGTATCTGTTTCATTGTAAGGGACACAGACTTCCTGAGCTCCATCCCCTCTCCCTGGCCTCCGGCTGCCTGACGTCAGCAATGTTTCCTTGCATGCCTAGGATGCTTGAAATTGCTGGGGCTTAGCTGGGAAACAGAGAGGATCTGGGGAAACAAGGGTAAGATTCAGGAGGAATTCAGGAGGTAAGATTCAGGAGGAATTTACGACCAGACACCCCTTTGTTATGCACCAGCCGTGTTTACTCCCCC
The DNA here is from genome assembly GCA_013401335.1 of Brachypteracias leptosomus. NCBI lineage: Eukaryota > Metazoa > Chordata > Aves > Coraciiformes > Brachypteraciidae > Brachypteracias > Brachypteracias leptosomus. The sequence continues at coordinate 234,558 of VYZX01007995.1, read as the reverse complement.
TTTTGCCACAGCTCATTTGACTGCTCAGGATGCTGCAGTCTCTGAAGCAGATGTTTCCTGCCCAGATCCTGCTCTGTAGGAACTGGGGAGGTAGAAGATGCTCCAGTAAAAATGTGACTGCTTAGTTTTGAGCTAATATGTCTGTGAAATATCTGAGAGCAAGAGACCACAGCACAAGTGCTGCTGGGCGAGTGCAAGCATCCCTGGTGTGGGCATAGAGCTGGGCAGAGGATGCAAATTGTTTCTTCCCACCACCACCAAAAGCCCTCAGGCTTTGTATGGAGTCCTAGGTAGGATCTGATGTACTTCCCAGATGAGACTCTGTCTTCTAGAGGGAATTAGATTGATATTGTCCCTACATAGCTTACTGAGGTTTGATAATTTGGATCATATCTGATTTAGAAAATTAAATAGGACCAGGACACAGGCCTGGAGCCTTTCATATTGATAGGATATTAACTCCATTGCTGGTGTGTTTTTTGTCCTCGGACCATTCAACATTCCCACCAGGTAGTTCCTCTGTGTCTACTCTGTTTTTAGGACAAGAGTGAAGCCATGAGCCATTCCAGGGCAAGTGGTTTCATGATGCCCCACTCTTCAACAATGGAGTTCAATGCACACCTGGCTGGAGACAGGAGCAGGGCTTGTGAGCTGCTGACTGTGTAGAGCATCAAAGACAGCAAGCGCCCAAGCCCTGGGGAGGTACTAGAGACAACTGAGTTATGTCAGAGAAGGGCAAGGTCCAATTCAGACCACAGGACTGCGGTCAAAACAAGTGTTGTAGAAATGAGGGAAGCACATTCAAATTGTCACCCAGATAGCCATTGTGTCCTAGGAGCAATGGGTCTGGCTGGTAGCGGGTGGGCAGATCACAGCCAGATGAAAGGTCTCAATTGCTCTTGTATTAAGAATATCTTCCATGAATGCAGATTTCTAACAAAATAGCACACAGGTGAAAACCAATGTCAGGATGAAGGTGGGGGAAACAGCCTGGCCTGACTCTAACGCTGCGTCCTCTGCAGCTTTAATCACTCTTATAACTGCAACAGTGAAATCCCAGTTATGGTCCCGGCAGCAATCGTGCTGAGGAAGATCGGAGGACAAATACATCTGCAAGAGACAGGCCCTGATCCAGACCAGCAAATGGTCTGCAATAATAACTCCATAAGGAGGTTTTTCAGTGCTAACTGGACAGAGTGACAGATGAGGGGGCACAGATGCAGCTCTAGCTAAGGCATTGTCCCTGGTGAAGGCTTTCTTGGAGCCTGGTGGACCTTCGCCCCAGAGAAATGCACTCAAAGATGACAGTGTGTAAAAAGAGCTGTCATTCTCCTTTTCCAGTCAGGTTTGTAGAAAGAGGTCTAGTCCCTCAGATTAATTGAGCAAAACCCTCAGCCCATCCCAGGTCCAGCAGTGCTATTGCTGCCACTTTGCACCATTGACCACTGCCTACACATCTCAGGGGAAAGAGAAACCAGCCTGAATAGCAGGATCTGTTTCTAGCATTCTGAGAGACTTTTATTCCTCTCCTTACAGTTCCTACCTTGATCGTAGCATCAGACCCTGGTGGTAACACAGCATCAACTGGTTTGTCAAATCTGCCACATCCTAAATGTTTACTGTCTTGCTGGCCTTAGTTCACTTCCAAGAAGGATGCCCTGAAGCCCCAGTCCCTTGTCCCTCTCCCAAGAATTGAAGAGAAAGCAGGTTGAACCCAACAGTCAGAAGGAGCAATGTGCTGAAACAGCCTTGTTCTCTCACACTGTCATCAGCAAGTAAAAGTAAAATGTGGGAAGCCTGCAGCACTTCTGTTAAGTAAGCAGGACAAAGCAGAGCAGATTTCTATGTGGGAACCACTTTTCTCTGCTTTGGAAATGGTTTTTTTTCTGTGTCCTGGCTGTTTGCTCTGATCCGTGCCCTGCTTTTCTTCCTATTGCCTCTTTCCTTCCTATATCTGTCTTTTCCACTTTCCTCCTCCACCACTGGTGAAAGTATTGTGGAACAGGCTGATACGTGTGGCTCTCATGGTTTGTGCTGCCTAAAGTGTCATCTTCCTTTTATCAGTTCATCACAGACATTTCAGCTCTGACTCATCAGCCCAGACCCATCCAAACAGCCAGCAACAGCACCATGGGGATTCACACTCAGGTAGTGCCAAGGAAATATGAGTATTAGCTTGGTTAATCAGAATTAGGAAAGAAATCATTGGGCAAGAGATGATCGAGACAATATTTTCCATGCATGCAATGTTTTCCACCATTAGTTTCTCAGATAAAAGACAGGAATTGTTTTCAAACAGATTGTAGGGCACAGGTCAACAAAAATGATCTGTTTATAATTTCTGCTGTCAAAACAGTATATGTACGTAGATCTCAAACAGCCTTGTAATCAGTGGTTATCTTTTCTATATTTGTTTTCCAGCTGAGACCTTAAATGGCTTCTTAGATCCTGCCACCGTGCAGTGGACAAGATCCAGCTCCTGAGCTCTGTTTGGTGATTAAACTCATGTCCCTCCATGCCACCACTCCTAGCCAGCACTGTGACCCCAGGCAGGGTGTGGAGCAGCACAGCCCTGCTTCTCTCTCTGCTTCAGCTAGGGGAAACACACAGCTCTGAGTCTCTGCCTCTCACAGGGTAAATTGGGCATCTCTAGTGCAATTTTGGGAGTAAGGGAAGGGAGACCCTCTCTGACTGGTTAAGCTGGTGACATCATGGTATTAAAATGCCTACTAATGAAGTGCTAAATCAAAAGTCATGGTGTGGGATGGTTGTTCAGGGACAGCAGGAAGGTGAGTTTCAAAGTTGACCTGCTGTGGGTCCCCTGACCTCCTGGCTGAACGAGGTAGGTACACAACGCTACTCTCCTATTTCTAGGAGCACCTATCACCAACCCTCTATCTGTCCAAGTCACGTTGCCGTGAGGCCATTGACGTCATCTGGTACAGCAGCATGACACAAGGTGATGTTAATGCACTGGGACACATCAGGGGTGCAAGGAGGCAGGGAACAACATGCTGTTTACATGCCATAGATAACATCTGGTGATGAAAGGACTCCAGCTTGGTCATTATATTACATAGTGAGGTGTTTACAAGCCCAGGGAAAATAGTCCAGCATCTAGTTTTGATCATGACAATACTCACTAGCAGCTGCCTTCAGTGAATCATCAGTAGTACTGTTTCTAATACTATTGGAGGTAGACATTAATGGTTATTACAAGAGTTCAGAACTGAACAAAATAGAGAGAAAGTGATTAGAACATGTATGTCCATGAGCTGATGTTGAGACCAACCTGCTGACATCATGCGTGGAAAGTGTCAGTAGACTCTGCTTTTATTCCATTGCAGACTGCTGTGCCCATGGCAGAACAGGGGCAGCTTGTGGCAGTGCTAAGAGCTTCCCAGCAGCTCTGCTTCATTGCAAATAGCTAATACCTGCTTTCAGCTGGGACATGGAATGAAGTTTATCCCTCTTTCACTGCCCTATTCTGGGGGCAGAGCAAGTCCCAGCTGGGGATGTGGAGATGATTTGTGTTCACTCTCCTGATTTGGTAATACAGGAAGGACGTTTCACACTGGTTCAACTCCTCAGGCACCACTGGGGATGGAGTTTGGTCCAGCTCTGCCAGCTGTGGTAGACTTATTGGTTCCCTGTTACTAACTTGCAAAGAAAAAATATGTCTATCTGCAAAATACATCCCTGTTTTGGAAAGGTCCTGTTACAGGGCTGGTTGGCATATTTCAAATTGCATTTCTCCCAGTGAGATAAGGGTGTTCTCAGGTGAAAGGTGGTTGTACAAGAAGAACACTAACAGGAGTCTTAGGAGATCAGTCTTCAACTTCTCTATGTACCACAGACTGCCACATGTCCTCTCCTTAATCTTCCCAGCCCATAAATAGGTATAACATTAACGTTATCTCCCTCTTTCTACTCACCTTGTCTGTGTAGATTGTAGGCTGCCTAATGCTATGTATATCTTCATGGGAAACACAAAAGGAGTAATGCATTAGTGCTCCTAGCAGAGACTATAATGTAGGCAAATATGAATAAGCTTGTGATCTGAGCAACTTGAGATATGTAGGTTCAGGCAGTCAGACAAGGGGATAGCAGCAACCCAGCCTGTACCAACACTCCTCACTCTAAAATGAATCCAACCTCCACCCCTCCAGGTGCCCATATTTTATTCTTGTTTGATCTCATGCTGTTCATTTTCCATTCATCATTTCTTTTCTATCTTGATTGTAACTTCATTTTGGAAACAAAATTTTGTACAACAATGAAAGACGTGAGGACAACTTCTCTGCTGGAATAAACTGACTCTGCTGAATTGAAACAGAATACACCTACATATACCAGCCAAATCACTGGCCCCTAACATCAATATTTATTAATTTCTGTACCAGGAATGATAACAGCAAGTTTCTATGTGGTGAAAAGCAAATATTGATCTGTTTGCTTAAAAATCAGATTAGGCTATGTCCATAGGTAAATACTCCTGCTAGCAAGTAGAGGAGAGGTTGTTTCCCCTTCCCCCTTCCCGAAGGCAGGCAAATGAAAAAAAAAAAAAATTGATTTGATACCTAGTGAGTTTTTAATTAAGGAGGTACCAAACCTGAGGGAAACAGAAGCCCTGGGGAGCTGCCAAGTCACTGTTCTTGTAATTTTGTGGCATGGAGCACAGCTCATAAGGACAACCACCTATTAGTGCCTTTGCTCCTTCTGAGCAGGAACAAAATGCTCCCATGGGAAACAAGATCAAACCTTTCCATGAGCAGGGGCAAAGGTACTCAAAAAAATCTGACTGAGCACAAGGATGTCACATTTTAGTCTTCAGTTTGCCTCTCAGCTCTACTGTTTCAAGATGATCACCCCCAGCACTGACACATCCTTCCCTTCCTCCCAGAAAGTTTCACATGGAGATAAAGACACAAGCCCAGATTCAGCCTGGGAGAAGCCCTTCACTCAGCATCACTGGCATTTCTGGCTGTGTGGCAGTGTCCTGCCAGCACCCAGGAATCCACACCAGGGCTGCCCCCAATCCATTACAAGATCAGTGCAGGTTGGTGGGAGAGCTGTGGGCAGAAGAGACAGTCAGGACTCCCAGACTGCACGTGTCTCTGCAATTAATCCCTCATGTCTGCACAGGGCAAGCTCGACTTGGTAAGAGCCAACCCGCCTGACAAGCTCTTGGAACAATACAAGGATTACTAAAGGGAAAAGTTGCTCAGGAACCTGCCAAACATTAAATCTGGCCAGGGGACAGCTGCCCGCTTGTTGTGCTTTGTGCTGATTTTGCATTGCTGCTTATTTCCAGCCCAGCATAAAGTGTCTTCAGACCTGATGCCACACACCTCTATTTCCACCTCCATAGAACTGGGGAGATATCAGCCTCTTGGCTTCCTGAAGAGGTGGTTCTCAGTTTCCAATGGGTCCAGAAAACCTCTCCATCATTCCCCTTGGTCACAGAGAAGACTCTTTTCAACTCTGTCCCTCACCGTGGCAGTCCAGTGGTGGATGGGCAGGCAGGACATACCCACACTTTGAAACCTCCTCATGCAGGAGTTGGTTACTGGTCAGGGGTGGTTCCATCCCACTTGACAGGGATGAAAGGCTGAATTAGGATACGAACATGCAGTTCCAGGGAGTACAATTAGTTCAAACAGGCTGCTAAATAGCTCAGCAGCCTTCAGCTAGCAACAGCAGATAGCAGGCAACTCTTGTGAACTCTTGTCTTCCCTGCAAATAAAATAAACCTCTTGCTTTTATTCTGCTCATTTTCCTTTACAGTATGGAGGAAATCTACCAAAGTTGGGAGTGAATTTATAGGTTCAGTCTAGTTATGTCAAGGGACTGAATTCAGCTTTAAGTCATCTTCTCACTCCAGAAACCAAGACAGGAGTATAGTCAGAGGTTTACTATTCAGACCCACCCCAAGGCTTCTCTACAGCCGCTTGGGCTGGTTCCAGAGAGACTGGTTCCCTGTCAGGAGAAGGGATGGAGGCATCTCTCTCAAATGCCAGGGACACTTGCAGATGAGGGTAGCTCAAATTGTGAGCATTGAACACTTGCCACAGCTGGAAATTGCCCTCTGATGCTGTATCTTGCATGTGTTGCTGGTGGGAACCGAGTTACTCAACATTCAGATGTTTCAAACCTATGCACAGCAACACAAGAGCAGAGATATCCTATTTACTGGGTGGTACAGCCACATTGACTGCCTCTGCTCCTCTCCCTGCTCCTGCTTCTCCTGGGGAAGGCTGCACAGCACCCACAGTCTGACTCGCTTCAGCCTCTGTTCCCAAGATTAAAAGCTAGTCAAAATGCCAGCGATGCTCTTGTAATTCTTGAGGAAGCAACTGAAGAAGGTTTCATCTTCTCGTCTCTGAGTAAGGCCTGTGGTGTCTTGTTTTAGCCTATAAATGCTGTAGCGTGGATTGGGAATTGCTTTGTACAGCACCTAGCACACTGGAGATTTCATCTGAGACAGAAACAATTAGGACACAACCAAATAAGCAGCATCTTTAATCCTATATTTCCCCTGGTTCCTCCATCTCTGCAGAGAGCAGCACTTAACCCAGGAGCAGACCGGGTAAGCAAAGAGTTTTTTCTTTCACCTTCACATCAGGAAAGATGTTAATTTCCCTTGTGGAGGCTATCTCAATGAGTAGTCACTTGTTTCTCATCTCCCAGACCACATATTTTTTTACAAGTTCATATTAAAAAGGTTAATGGGGGAAGCAAGCACTGACTGTCATTTTCACTCCCCCAGAATGATTCACTGAGTTGCTGTAATTCAACTCAGTGTAAAGCTCCACAGAACAGTAATACCTACACAAACTGTTCTCAAAACCTATTTTCTTTTTCTTTCAGCAGAACTTTTTTTTTTTCCTTGACCCCTCTTTGGATGAACTTTGTCTTGAATAAACAGCAACATCTGGAATTCAGCAAAACACACCATAAAGGGAATAACATGTCCACAGCAGTTTTGCTGAAAAGGACAAACCCATTTATTACTCAAATGAAAAGTTACGATTGCTAAATGTCAGATGAAATTAGATAAAAAAATTGAATCTCCGGTGTGTGTCCTTTGTGTCCTTGCCAGCCCAGTGTGTGTAGAAAGCTGTCCCTCTGTTATCACTGTTCTGTCTTTCTTCTTTGCGGCTTTGGTGAAAGTCTGCAAGGACACAAGATCAATCTGGTTACCTTTACGCTGGGGCAAAGTTACAGGCGGTGCTTTTTCCTCTCAGATAAGGAAAATATATCAGACAGTGTCTGTGATTGGATCATGCTATGACTCTAACCAAGTTGTCTTCTTGTGGCCCTTTATCTTGTTTGGACTGAACTTGGAGGCACAGCATCCCCCTGGGGCTGCTGGGGATAGCTGAGGACATGCAGATAGAGGGGTTGTGGGGGGATGGAAGCACTTAGCTTCCCAGAAAGGGAATGGCAAATGTGGTCTCTCCCTCCCTTCTCCCAGCTGAGCAATAAACAGATGCTCTGCGATTGTGAGGGCACACAACACCTGAGCCCCAGGCATGGCGTGTAGAAACAGACTGAATCCATCTCTCTTTGCTTTGTTTTTCAGTGGGTAAGTCCTGGTTTCTGGCCCAAACTCATTTTCTTCAGAACACGTGTTGAGGTCATGAAGTCACAGCTCCCATAAATCAATAGATGCTGAACACATTAATCTAGAAACAGAAGGAGGTCTTCAGCTAGTTGGGCAATTTTTGTCTTAGAAGATTGGTCCAAAGGTTGAAATGCTGCCAGCCTAGAGAGTAAACATCACTACAAGGAGTGTAGTTTCATTTTGTACAAGGAAACATTTTGGGTCTTTGCAGCACAAGAACTAAACTAGGAAGGTGAGAGATAGATTGGATTTATTTGCACAAGGCTGGAGTTGATTCTGCTTCAATCCCTGCTTCTTCCAAGTGATTCATACGTGTTCACAGATGCATTTCTGATGGCTAGATCCACCAAGAGGCAAGACCTTCTCAGTTCTGCTGACACTGCTATACCTTGGATCAGATGGATAACTTTTAAGCATGTGTGACTCTTTTAAATACACCACTAAGTTAAAAATTGGGTGTTCAGCTCTGGGGCCCCCAGCATAAGAAAGACATAGACCTGCTGGATTGGGTCCAGAGGATGGCCACAAGGGTGATCAGGGGTCTGGAGAACTTCCCCTGTGAGAACAGGATGAGACAGTTGGGGTAGTTTAGCCTGGAGGAGAGGCTGCTCCAGGGAGACCTTATAGCAGCCTTCCAGTACTTAAAGGGGGCCTACAGGAAACATGGGGAGGGACTCTTTGTCAGAGAGTGTAGTGATAGGATGAGGGGTAGATTTAGATTAGATATAGAAAGAAATTCTTTACTGTGATGGTGGTGAGACACTGGAGCAGGTTGCCCAGGGGGTTATGGATTCTCCATCCCTGCAAGTGTTCAAGGCCAGGTTGGATGGGGTCTTGAGCAACTTGGCCTAGTGGGAGGTGTCTCTGACCATGACAGGGGGTTGGAACGAGGTGATCTTTAAGGTCCCTTTCAACCCCAACCATTCTGTGATTCTGTGACCCTATGATTATTGGCTCCATCTCAGCTAGAAAGCTAAGCAACACATGCCATTAAGCTGGTATGTGATTTTAGCCCAGACCAAACTGCAGATAGCACTGCCCTCCTTGAAAGCATTGGGTCTGCACCTACAGCTGAGATCTGGGCCACCACAGTGATGCCTGTGGCCTTCTGCCGTCTTTTGCATATCCTCTCACAGCAGTGGTGATGTGCAGTGTCTCTTATCACTTGTGAAATCAAAACCTAAACAGATTCCAGCCAAGTTAATCTATTAGTAGGCAACATTTTGGGTAAATGGCATAGTAGTCTATGTAAATAAGTGAGAAGTTTTTCCTGTTTCCTCTCCTTTCCCATGGAGAAAACAGAGGTTACATCAGAACTAATAAACTCATCCTGAAGGTCCAGATGTGCAGGTTTAGGCCCAAAAACTTGATCACGTGTACTGTTAAATTGGAAGCACTGACAGCTCAGTTTAGGTCTGGGCTACCAGTACTGCTCCTAGAACCCCTAGGGACAGTTTTGGGTTTAACAGGGACCAGAGGCTATTCCTAGCTGGCCGTTTGGATGTGGGCAGCTGACTGGATATGTAGAGATGACACTAATGGGCAGACCACCTGTCTGATGCCAGTGAGGTGATACCCTAAAAGTTTGTGTTACTGTCCTTGCAACCTGAGAGCAGCCCTGCAGGGAAGAAGAAGTGACAAACTCACATAGTCCCGAGTTATACTTGAAGAAAGCAACACCTTAACAATAGGTAAGTAAAATAACATTAAATATAATGTAGCCTTCACCGTGAACAGGAACTGCTTAATAGCACGGGTTACACATCAGTTAACCACAACAATCCCATCTCCACGGAGTACATAATATTATTTTAGTTACCACAACTACCCAAGGGTGTGCTTGTAAAAGATACATTTCCTGCTACCGGCAGGTCTAAAGTCTCAGCAGAATGTGGAAGGGACCTTCCCTTCCCTGGCTGTGGGGGCCACCATCCTGGTGGCATCCCCACCTGCCACCAGCTCCCGGGAACGAGTGCCTGGGAAAATAGTCAGCTCATTTTCCTCTAGCAAATTCTGGCTCACATCCCCCCAGCTGCAAAGGACAAGCAGCCAAACTGCAGTGCATACACTTGGCTGCCTGCATGCTCAGGATGGGGTATGGAGCTGGGCAGTGCCTCCATCCTGGCCAGCCCTCATCAAGCCAGCCTTGTCTGTCTGGTCTCATGGTGCTTTCAGATCTTCTCACGCCCATTGCATTTCCCATGCATGTCCTTCTCATCAGCCTGGTGCAATCACTCTGGGCTCTGCCAGGCTGCAGCTCTGTCCCACCACCATATTCCTACCACCGGTGGGGCAAACCAGGGCACCAGGGCACTGAGCCTGGCCTGGGTTCCCTGACTGCTTGGGAAACACATCCGCCTCAGTCCCCCTCTCTCACTTCCTCTGTTTTGACAGCTTTTCAGGGCTATTCTTGCTGCAGACTGGGGATGCTCCTGGATTTTTGGCAGCTTTTCAGGCGGGGGTGTTGTTTTACACCCAGCTTGAATGATGGGATATGTGTACAGTACCAGCAAAATGTAAATTTTTATAAAAGCCTTACATATGAAGACAAGGTTTTACAGCAACAGATATGGAAATGAGGTGGTCGGCTGCTGCTTGATCCCCTTCTAGTTTCAGGAATCCTGTTCCTTGCTAAGAAACAAGAACACATATTTTAGATCTTACTTTAAACCAAAATAGACCCAGGATATAAGTGGGAGAGTGGATTTCTCCCAGTGTCCTTCAGAAAAAAAATCCACGCAATTCCAGTAAGAAGTGATGAGGCAGACCTTTCATTTCCAATAATAAGCCTACAATCCATATAAACATATGGTGCCATCAGGACGGAGATGCTGGGAGATATAAATCTTCAGTGGCTAGTCAACTTCATGTTTGGTATGTGCCTTGCCTCTACTAGCACATTACCTCCGTCCAAGGACCACCATAAATTTTACGAGTTTCACATTCTCTTGATCCTTTTTCTTACAAGTACCCGGAGGAATGCAACATTTAACCCAGTACATGCAATGCTGCTATTTTTAACTCTGGACCTATCAGGATGATTTTTTTTCCCCCCTAAAATCTTGGAATAGTTCAACCAAATGAAAAACAAATCATCTTTCATTTCTTTTATTTAATGCATTTAACTAGCAGGGCTGAGAATGTGGAAACAATCCCAATAATGTCATCTCAGATGATACTGAATTCTCGCAGACAATTTATTTACGGCCAGAAGGACGGTGACTCATATCCACTGTACCATCCACAGGGAGCCATAAAGAGCTTTGTCTCACAGAAATTTATGCTGTGTTCAGTCACTCTGCATAAATAACAGATCAGACCTGGCAACAGCCTAAACTCCACAGAAAGTCATGCATGATCTGGGTCCCAGCAGTATTGCTGTGTCCACAGCGAAGCTGGGCAAAGGCAAGCATCTGTAACTATCCCATCCTCCCTCACTCCCACATTTTCATTTCACTCACCTGTTACATCTATCACTAAGTAAGAGAGCAGGCTCTGTGCATAAGGAATCGTTGCTTTATTCCTGGCTTGTACAGTGCTTTGCACTACAGGAGCCTGTCTTATTCCAGGCAGGGCTCGTTATGGTAGAATTGCAGTGTGAATAATAGGTATATTTTGATTTCTTGCCCCCTTTCCTCTTGCTCACCTATTCATGTACATTCACACATATACCTAGGCTCTCCAGAGGTCATCAACAGCCCCTTAGGAGGCTTGATTCTGACCTAACTTAGGACAATTTTATAATGAGCAATAAAATTTCCTTGGGTAGAAATTGCTGCTGATTTATATGTGTACAAGAAATAGGCACTGGACAGACATTGCTGGAATTCGGTGCATGTGATTATCCGTTCCAGGAGCTGAAGAACAGAAACAGAAACCTCAAACACAGGCATGAGGGGCAGATGCTTGCAAAAGCAGATTTGGAGCGAGCCCTGCACCATCCTGAGCTGCTCACTCTGCACGTCCCAGGTCCATGCAGAGGTGATGTGCACTGGTCATGCTGCTGCTTCTCCTGCACCTGCAAGGTAGCCAGAGAGTGTAAAGAGCTGCCACCCACAATTGCCATTTATTTCATTTCTGAGAGGGAAGGTATTTCTCACATCAGGTTTATTCATGAAGCTGTAGGGATGTTTTCTTTTCTCCAGTGACACACTATGATTTGCTGGTATTCAGAAGAAGTAAGGACCAGGTTTGCCACAGGCTTCCCAGGAGGTAGAGGGATATAAACCAGCTGAGGATTGCTAATGGCTCAAGGAAATAATTGAGGAAAATAAGGGGGAAGATTGCATCTTGGTAAGGTGGAAATTCAAACTAGGCCAGCTGAATCCAGGTAGGAGGTAGAGCCTCAGCCAAAGCCATGAGGTGTCCTGTGGGATGGCAAAGACTTCCTGCAGCCTGATCCTTTACCCCAGATGCTTCCCCCCAGGGAGATCACACACCCTCCTCCCCTTGTGCAAAGTGAAAAGGCTCCAGCCACCCAAGGATGCACTACCATGATGTGAAGATTGGTGTCACATGCCGTGAACATGCCATGAGGCTGCATGAAGGATTTCACCCCCTGGCTGATCCCATCTTCCCAGCTGACTGCTACACGGGAACATATAAAATTTCTGGCTGGGAAATGAGGGTTGAGCAGAAATGAGATCACTGACTTATTGCTGTATTAGAGCATAAACTGGGATTTTTCTTTTTCCCTTCTCTTCTGTGTGAATCGGTTTAGATAGTACATTTATCTGTAAGAATAAAATTCTGCTTGAACTCCTTCTGCTTTGTCTGTTTTCCAATCTAGGGAGAACAAATTAATTCTGAAAGTCCAGGAAGAACCTCCTTTATCAGCTAAAACATCCCCAGTGTTCTGAGATAAGGATTTATTTCATCAGTTTCAAAGATCTCTTGCTGCCCCTCCCCAGTGTGGGGGTTGCTGGTCTCTAAGATTTGGTCATAAATTGTGTAAATGCTCCTAGCATTTTTAATTAATGTAAAATTTGCATTTTAATGAAGGGGGTGATTGAGCCCTCCAGCAACAGAAACAATTACATATTGACCTGACGAAATAGCAGCAGGATTGTTGCAGTGAGCACGTTCAGCTTGGTTTGCAATGGATTCAGAGTGTTCTCCTAGACACAAGCTGTGGTGTCCCAGCCCTGCCCACAGTTAATGAGCAGAGGTGCAATGCCCCGGAGCAAATGCCAGGAGAAAGCTTCTGGGAATCCTGCTGATCTGGGCAGGTTACATCAGGCGTTAGCAGCTTCATCTACCACTTGGTTGGGTTTACTCAAGGAGCAGAATGTGGAATGAGGAAGGAATTGAGCCCTCTTTTCTTCCTTGTCCCTGATATTGTGTCCAGGATGGTCTCTGGGAGGATCCAGTGATGATCTTTCCCTAGCATTGGGAGTATAAAGGATAGTATTCTGCACTATTCCTTGTTTTTCCAGATTTGCTGCCCTAAACAGAGGCAAATGGCAATTTAGCTCAGTTTCTTAGTTCAAATCAGCATGAAACATAGAAAACTATTTTCACCACTTTTGCAATCCCTCCCTCTGCTATTGCAATTTTCCCTATTTCCAGGTGATGATAATCTGCATCGCTGCATTTCAATATGCAGGACCTGCTTTGGGAGCTCTGGAAACCTACAGCACTTGGCAATGAACCAAGAGGACAGTTGTTTGAGTGTTTTATGTATCGGGGAGCTTGCCTCAGCACACATTCCTGAGAACAGGACCAAAGCACCAGAAGATGTTTTGCATCCAGAAATTATTTATAAAGCATAGAGGAAGTTTAACATGACAGGAAACATAAAGACTTTCCAGACTGTTGAGCAGAGGAACATAATATAGTTTCCTAGCAGGTCTTGCTGTTTCACAAAATATCTTATACATTTCCTCTCTCCGGATGCTTTACAGTAAGTGACAAATGAATGGCCGGGGTTTGGTTTGGTTTGGTTTGATTTGGTTTTGTCGGGTTTTTCATTTAGACAGGGCCAAATAAAATCTCAGTTGAGAACTGATTTCAGATAATCTCAATCCAAATTGAGTTTTACTTGTGTGACCACTCTTTTCTCCAACACATAAACCCCAATGAGACCATGAACTTTACATATGTCCAAGCCCTTAGAAACAAAAAAGCAGATGTGGTGTCAGCACAAGTGGCTGTGGCTCAATTTACCTGACTCTCCCTATCTTATTATGAAGCTAAACACTGGAAATTGGATCTCCCTAAACAATCATTCATCTCCAGACCATTGACTAACAGAATAAGAGGAGACAGAACTGTCAAGGACAATGAAAGCAGGACATTTTATCTGCCCATCACAACAGGAAAGCTAAAGTAAATCTCCTAAAACAATAACAGAGTGAGGTTTATAACGTAACATCTGGAAACAAATGATTCAAGCAGGTTTAGCCAGTCACAATAATGGGGCTTTCCTAGATCAACCTTTGAGAAAACCTTTAAGTCCCGCCTGTACTGCATTTGCTAAAAACTCAGCTTCTCTTAGTCTAAATAGCAGCTCTCTTCTCCCCACCCTCATTTCTGCAGTTGTGACCTTGTGTGCAGTTACTCTGGTATTATCTGATCAGTTCCTCTGTACTTTCATTGCCTCCTCTACTCACTCATCCCCTGTTTTTCCACTGTAGGGATAGAGATACATGACTTTTTGTTGTTATTATGCTGCCAAGTACCATCTTGAGCAAACCTACCTAACACATATAATCTGTACTTCAGCAGTCCTTCCTAAATGGTGATTTGCACAGCTGCCTGCAAGTAAGAGCATACAATGGAGGTAGCAGGGGAGCATGCAAACAAAAGAGCACTCCTGAACTCTAACCAGGTCATCACAGAAAAGGAGGCAGCTAGTTTTAGGGTTTAAATTCTGCTTACACCCTGCATTAGGTGCTCAAATGAGGGTATTTATTCTGGGAACTGTATCTAGAGTATCCTTGGTCTGTACTTGGTCCTCACTTCTTTCATTCTTCTTGTCCTATTCATATGGGAAAAGAACATTTTGCTACTTCGTATCTGTCAGGTCTAACTCATCTCCCCACTCAGCAGTTCTCATTTTACATCTCCCTTTCCTTAGCTTTGTCACAGCTGTTTGTTTGTCAGTTTGTTTTTTTTTCCTAATCCTCATTAATTGTCTACTTACTCTAGCATTGTCCTTCTCTGCATATTTTCTTTGGAATACCATTTTGGGATAGTTTTAGTAGCTGCACCTTAAAGAAATCCACCTTTTCCATTTTACAGGTTTTGAGTCCAGGTGACTTTGCTAGTTTCCTTAACTTATCAAAATTCATCCTTTTGAATACTGACAACCCTGGCAAATTATATAATTCCGTTTATTCTTCATGAAGCTTAAATTGATTCCACTAACAGTCACGTAAACTGAGACCATTTCCTGCAGTCAGTTCTCTCTCACAGCCACAGCATGACCAACATTAGATAACAAAAACCAGAAGAGTCAGTATCTCCAGTCTGGTCATTAGTCAATTAAATCTAAAACAGTCACCAAGGAAAACTGAAGCCCCTTTAAGCCCTAACTGAGTCCCTACAATTGTAATAAAAAGAAAGAAGGGACAAATTCTTGCCTGCTCCCCTGAGAACCAGCGGATGCTCTGAAGCATGACAGCCAATTTTCCATAGTATAACCTGCAGATTTATAATTTTCAGTGAGTCTAATATTACAGCATTCACTACTTGACCCTGTTACCTACCATCAACCTTAAATGCCAGGTACGTCTAAGTGAAGGAATACATCTAATCTTGAAGGAAGTTATGCAAAGAGGTCCTTAAACATCTTCTGTCCTTGTGGACTGTAGAAGAAAAGCAAGACAATTTATTGCTGCCCATTTCTTAGTGTCAGGAGGTTCCTTGAAATCTTGTAGAGATTTTCAGTTCTGCATCTCAAAATGTCAGGGAAGTTACTCCTTACAGCAGACAATGAATAGCTGTGAAAATATCTGGTTTCTGCAACAATCTGATCATTGTTTCCCAGTTTTGTGCTTGGGGATTTGAAGAAACATTTAAGCTGAATGAACACACAGAAAATGATAATCAAAGATGCAGTAAGAAAAAACATGTACAAATTAAAATTTAAAAATGTCTATTTCCTTGGTTGGATTAGGGAGGATGGCTTTTGTAAAATGTTATCAATATGTGTGCCTCTCTTATTTATGTAAAATCCAAGCTTGAAAAAGACAGCCTGTAGTTTTCACTAGTTTTAAAAGGGTTGTTATGCAAAAGTTAATATGATACAATTATCATATATATAACACACTGCTTTGGCTTACAAAAAATATGCTACATTTAGAGCTAAATGCTAAAAGTTAGGTTCTGATCTGTGAACTCCCATCATGAATAAAGCTCCTTGGGGATAAACTCTCCCCTAACTTAATATTGTATCACTCTATGCCCACAGATTCAGAATTTAGCTATTACCTCTTATGAGGAGTATGGTTATTTTTAGTCAAAATAAGAAAAAGTCACTATCTGATCTTGTCACCTGATTGAAGAGGGGAAGACAGAGATAAGAGATATTTTGGGAAATAGTAGCTTTGTCCCCCCAAATAAAGTTTCTGTCATTGTAGTACATTCATCCTAATGTACATGAGATAATGATGATCTGCTTGAATTTAATCCATTTTTTTTCAGTTGTGGAGGTATTTATCTTGCTGGCAAATGTACAACTCCTTTTTCCTTCCTCATGGGACATAACGCTACAGGGAAATGCCCAACTGCAAAATTACTGGCATTTGTGTGAACTCTTATTATTGCCTTTTGATGCTTCTCTCCCCAAAACTCGTTAATGCAGAACATGCAGCTCAGCTTCTTCTCAGTAAATAACCCTGTAGTTGGAAATGACTGTCTCTCATTTGCATGCAGGCCAGCCCAGCAGACTGCACAACCTCTATGGGCAACCTGCTCCAGTGCTCTACTGCCCTTATGGTGGAAACCTTTTCTCTGCATCATGTTTGAACTGCCCAGGAATATTTTACGATCACTGTCTCTCTTCTTGCTACCAGATACCTCCAAAAAATGCTTAACACTGTCTCATCTGGAAGATTCTGGCAGGTTGCAATTAGGTTTCTCCAAAGCATCACTTTTCCAGACTATAAAAAACCCCATGTCCCTTAGTCTGTGGTCACAGGCCAAGGTCTCTAGCCGTGATTACCCACAGAGAACATTTACCAACAGAATAGTCTATGGTCATATCCTTGAAGTACCTGCCAGAAAGCTTCAAATCTGCATTATACCTAAAATGAAGAATTGTTTATATGAAGCATCCTGAAATATTTATTTCTTATGGCTAAATCATATACTATTGAGATTATCTGGCAGCATATGGGAGCTACTTTTGTGGGTAGGTGGCAATAATGGCTAAGAAGAGAAGTTAATATATCTCAGTGCAAAATGTTTTCAAGCAGAAAAAAAAGGTTTTCAAGGATTTAAATGTATTTCTGAAAAAAAAATCTACTTGCTCTAAAATTAAAATCTAGAAGTGAAAACAATTATGAAAAAACCCACTGGAATTCCCATTTTTAACCACAGAAAAAGAGTCCTTTTTCAGTTACTCTTAATGTAGGAGCTTTTTTCCCCTCAATAGGTAACCAACTTTCTGGAAAAAAACCCCAACAAACTCCTATTGCACTTTTGTGAAAATTATTCATGGAAAAAATGAGGTTTTTTCTAACCAGCTCGTACAGAAGGTATGATCACTCCCACTGCATGTCATAAATTTGCACAGTACAGCACTCCTGACAGTCTTCTGACAGGACCATTTTTAAAACTATAATAGGTAGATCTCCTCAGCTTCTCCTCTAGTCTTGTCATAAATCTATCACACCAGCCCCTGGCTTTGCATTTCAGCCCACACACACCTGCATTATCCCCTTACACATTCTCTAACATAATTCATTTGTGCAGAGAAGCTTTTCTCAAGAGGATCTCACGGCTTGGGTGAATGGCATTGGGTGGAGGGCAGGCCTCCCTGCCTGCTTCTGAGTATTGCCTTCCAGCTCAGCCTTCTCTGGAGCTGGATGAGAAGTGCTGTTGAAGTTGTGGTGGCCAGAAGTCACGACATACAGCACAGCAAGCTGCATTTGTGCCCTATGGCAAAAGCCCTTCTTTGGGTAAGGTCCCCAGGGCAAGGAAGTTGTCCTGGAAGAAGGTGCAGAGGTTGTCAAAGCAGCTTGCATTCCTCAACCTCACCCAAGACAAGAAGGCAAAACCAAGATCATAACATTGCACAGAGCTGACAAGAACATCAGTCCTTTCTTCTCACTTTTGAATGGGAGAACAGGCCAGTCGAAGCCCTTTCAGTGTCATGCTCCCTCAGGAACAAAGTAGAATTCATACCCATCTCCTTCTCCAAATACACCTTCCAAACCTTTTCTCACACCATCTGTTCTTATTTCTGAGTCTGGACAACTCTACAGACCATGTAGCTCTTACCCTAAGAGGTATGGGTGCCCAAACTGAGTTGATGACCCTCAGCAGAATCACGGTCTTGTACCTATTTTAATCATCATGGCTTCTCTGGGGCCTGGCCCACCCTCCTGCCATCAGGAGTCATCTTCATAAATTTCTCATTTTCTGAGAATCCCCCTCATGTTTCCAGCACAGCTGGCACCACAGTCCCATGTAGTTCCTGCCTCCCCCAGCCCCTCATTGTCACATCTCAGCTGGCTCCCACAGCTACAACCTGCACGCTGCTGCATTGCAGAACCCAGCTACACCACACCTGCATCCTCAGCTCCCCCAGATTTTCTGCAGCAGATTCAAGAGCTGTAGAGCTGCAACACCTATTGCCTCACTTTCCCATGCTTCAGCTTAGCCAATGTCTGCAGTCCCGGATCTGCCAGCCCTCAGAAGCTGCAGCACTTCAGTCTCCAAACCACGTCCCAGGCATGGACAAGCCCCACAGCCAGAGCCATGAGGGCAATTCTATGGGGTTGTGATCTCTGTCTGCGCTGACACCCCATGTGCCAAGTGCAACTTTTTGACACAACCTAGCATCCACCATTCAGCTACACCTGGAAACCAAAGCAACTTGGCAGGAAGCTTATCCTCTCCCTGTGGACCATGCAGTGGAGGCTTCCCAGAAAAGGCTTCAACGTCAAAGTTGAAGTTGTGCTTCAGGCTCCTGCCTCTTGCCACTGCCTTTGCCCAGGCACATCACTCAACATCCTCCGGAGTCTTTATGAATGACCTTAGAAAAGGTACCCCAGCTGGTCATGAGCCCAATGTACCGACTCCATAGCCAAAAATGAACAAGAAACCCAAACCTTGTGAAGTCTGTGAATTCTCTCTGATCCCCTTGATGTAGGCATCATTCCTCCAGAGTGCAACAGAAGCCCTAACTCAGGGTCCCAGAGCATCACGGATGAATCACATCCTCAAATAGTCTGTTTCTCTCTGTTGGCTTTCCTGGGAAGCCCAGACAGCTGGATCAGATGCAGGCATCAGCTCTACAGATTTCCACACTCAGACATTTGGATCCTTGTTCTGGGCCAGTTGCTGGTGAGAACCAAGCCCTCTCTCTTCCCATCCCTCTAGCATGCCTAAAGATGCTGAAGGAGATCACTGAAGCTTTTGTCCAGAACAGGGGCATTCAGGACTAGGCTCCAGCTCTGTACTAAGTCCTCCACAGCCACTTTTCCCACATCTCTTCTTCTTCCTGTACCACGGTGGGACAAGCAGAGATCATGGTGCTGTGGATCATTCCTGACTGGGGTGCAGCCTTCAGAGGTGGAGTCAGTACTCAGTTTAAAGAAGTCAAAAGGCCTTCTAAATTACAGCAAGGGCTTTTTTAGCACTCAATAGCCTTAGGACTGGGGGAGGAGATAAGGAAGGTAGCTTTGAGCCACTCTTCTCACATTTTCCAGCTCCTCAGGTTGTTCATGAGACCCAGCTGAGTGCTGAGCCTCAGATTTTCACCCAGGAACATTATTAAATTTTTAATACAGCATTTTCCATGCAACTTGCCTAACATTTCTCTTGTAAAATCAAGTTCTGGTCAACGGCTGCATCCTGCTGTATGGACATAGCTCAGAACTTCTATTGCTGTTGGGTACCATGTTGACAGCCGTGGGGCTGGTCTCTCCTAATCACTTTACATGCCACCCCCCTTTGAATCCATGTCCTCTAAGAATGTGTTTCTCATATTGCATTGCCTCGGCCTCTAAACATTTATTTGAACAGACAGCTGCAGCTGGGGATTTTTGTCTCTGCACAGACTTTGAACAGCTGCTTGTGGTTGCAGCCACCCCAGCTCACAGAAGTGCTGTGCTCTGCCTCTGGTGGGAAGCACATCAGGCTGGGAGGAACCAAATAGCAGCAGTCCTCCTGGTGTCACCAAGCAATGGGAGTGGGACATAGCACCGGTCAGGCAGGGCAAGGTCAGCAGAGAACATGTTGATTAATTATACAGGCCGCATGTGGAGCTCACTGAAAGCCACCGGTGAAAAATGGGGGTTTTTTCTAACACAAATGGAAGATGACTGTGGCTGAGAAATGGCTGACTGCATGGGAAGCAGGTTTGCACACCCAGGCTAAACCTCAGAATCACAGAATTGCCTGGATTGGAAAAGACCTTTAAGGTCCTTGAGTCCAATCATTAACCCAACACTGCCAAGTCCATGACTAAGCCATATCCCTAAGCACTACCTCTGCACATCTTTAAATACCTCCAGGGACGGGGACTCCACCACCTCCACATACCTTTTCTATGTATATATCAGGCCTGGAGGAGCATTGCTGGGATGCACTCATAATACCTACATATGTTCATGCCATTTATAGATGTCCATTGAACACAGTTGATGGCATCAATATAAGAAATGCTTACTACTTGAAACTGGAGGGTCACAGAAGACTTTGTGCCCTTACAAAAATGCAGCTTATGACAAGCTTAACCACAGTGATTGAGCTGCCAATAAAAGGACCGATCCTGGTTCTTCCACCATCCCATCCCTGCATTTTTCTCTCTCCTCACCATTTTTGTTGAGTGACACTGGAAGATTTGTGGAATGGCTTTGCTTATCTGTCTGAAAATGAGTTTTAGTTCAGGTTTTAGGGGTTTTTGACAGGCTGATTTTCAAGCCACACCATTGACCTAACTTGATACATTGAGCAGGCACAAGGGCACTAAGCTGACCCAGGGAATGGAGTTTAAAACACATGAAAAGAGAACTGCCTACTTGTCCACTGTGCAAATGAGGCCAAGGAGCAGAGAAGGTTTCATTGATATGGACACTACAGCCCAGCACAGTTACATTTTCCTTGCACTGTGCTGTTATGCTGATAGCATTGCTGCAGTAGAGGTTCACAACCACATAGAAGACTTTCCCCCAGAGAACCAACTTCCAGGCAAGCCTTAGCCTGGAGTTTATTTCTCTCTCTGGAGAAATGCAAAATCTGAATTACTCTGAAGGGAATGATGGAACAACCTACATTTTTTGAAAAAATGATCCAAGACACACCAAGATTGTTTCCCTCTGTCCAAAAATCAGTAGAAGAAATTAAAAACCTCTCTGTGATTTTAAGCAGAAGGCTGCCCTAGCACATCTCTGGAGAAAGCTGTTGTTCAGAAACTGCCTTTGTCATGGAAAAACTCAACCATGTTTTTCTCTCCCCTCCCATCTGCCCAACAGGTCTTCAAGGAGACACACATCCAGGATCAAAATTTTGTGTTGTAAGGGGCATAGTGATTTGAATTTCTTTTCTCAGTAGTTACAGCTCATCCTGAAATTTCATGCATCTTCACCAAAGTAATATTCTCTCAAAATCACTGTTTTGTAAGATTTAATTTTTTAATTACAAACTGTGATATTGAGCAGTGCTGTGAAAAAAAAAAAAACCAAAAAACCCCACTTCAAAATAATAATAATAATAACAACAACAACAACAACAACAACAAAACAATCCTGTTTTGTTCTGAAATTATCCTGAAACCAGATACATCTACATGATGGGAACCTTCTTCTCTTTTGAAGTGAAATTTCAGGCTAAATCAACATGGCTTTCCCAAAACTTTTTCATTGCATGGGACTCTTTTTTCTAATGCAAAATAATTTCTCAATGAGTTACACCCCAAAACTTGGGAATGTGGGAAATCCAGATCAGGTCAAGCTGTGAGTGTGCCTGCTCGGGCTCTCTGATAATTGGGATGGATGAAGCTTTTGCTGTGGACTGGAGATTTCTGAAAGGTGGGGCAGCAAGGTGTTGTCTCTGGTGAAATTAGGAAATCTCTTTTTGCTTTCCATTGCTGATACTCCAGACAATATAAATGTGCAGAATGTGATCTTGCAAAAGCTCTCAATCTCAGCTGAGGCTTTGCATTCCAGCTGTCAGGTTTTCACTTGTGTACCTTGGAGCCTGCTTTCAGGGGATACAATGGAAGAGATAATTGGAGCAGAGTGGCTGCCGGCAAGTGAGAAAAAAAATTCAATAAAAAGCATTTTATTCTGCTAAGAATACTTATATGAATAAATGGGACCCTTCGGTACAAAGCAGAAATAATCCTAAACATTTCTCTACCTCTGCCTCTCTCCACACAGCTCCCCTGCAGCAGTTCTACCACACACAGCATCGCTGCATGCAGATTTCTATCGATGTTTCAACACCTCACCATAATGGGTCCCAGGAGTTTTTGGGGCCAGGTTTGCTGTGCTGTTAACGAGGTGCTGTGGGTTAGGGGAGTTCAACAGCCAGAGATGAGCAGGGACCTGGAGTGTGTCCCTCCTGGGCTTCCCCTTCTCAGGCACCCCCACCATTACAGACCTGCTCTGGGGAAAGGTTGAGCCCAAGGGCTGCCCCATCTTGCTGTCATGCCTGACACAGCCTCCAGCCCTGGCCCACCCCCCAGATCTAGTGGGTTTACTGCTGTGATTTGTCCAGTGCAGAGATAAGAATAAACCCTGAAACTCAAATAGGACCTCACACTTTGAACTCTTGTTTTTCTCCCCACAGCAACCCAAACCTGTTTTTTACAAGAGACAAAAGGTTTTCAGGTTGTCCAGACATAACCTTTGAAAATATGTTCATGACCAAGTAACCTTTTTATTTATTATTAGTACCTCTCTAAACAAAACCTCCTGGAGGAAGCACTGTGTTTATGTGCTGAACCTTCTATGCCTTCTGCTCCAGCAACTCAGAAACGCAAAGTCTGACTGCAACAGCAGCTACAAAGTGAAAGGAAAGATAAGTCAAGGCTACGAATGGCTCATATTAAGTTTTTTCTGCTTAACCCTGCCTCCTTGTGCCCCCTCAACAGTTAGGCCTATGAGTGGGATGAAGTATTCCATCTGCCCCATTCAAAACCCTCAAACAGCTCACTAGCAAGTCACTGAAGTAGCACAGTGCATGAGAAACCCCTGGCACTACGTGGTTTGGTTATTACCACCAAAGGGAGCTTGAACTCCTGTGGAGATGTGGCCAGTTAAACCAGCTCTGCTACCCAATAGCTTCTGCCTCACTGGTGTGATGGTGACTGGGACACTGAGAAGAGCGAGCAGCAGCCTCAGCCAAGGGAGCAGTTTGTGTCAGGCTCTCTGGGAGCTGCTGCCTCTGTGCCACATGAGCTGTCAAAATATGGCTCCATGCCCAGTCCTGGACCGGAGGGTGAAGGATGTTCCTGGGGTTAAAGCTGCACTTGGTGGTAGGATCAGCCATTGCTTTGGGGAGCAACACTTCAGGACCAGTCCTTCCCACACTGCAATGGCATCTTGGAGCTGATAACAGCTCTCCTGTGACTGCACAGTCAACCAGCTGCCATGGCTGCGAATGCAGCCAGGACAGAGGTGATTAATCTCCAGGGTGCTCAGCTCCCTGACCTGTCTCCCTGCAGGAGTTCCAAGACCAACACAGGCAGCCCTGATTTAGAGAGATTTAAGATGATGTGTCCTTGTCCATTGCCATCATGATTCCTATGGTGTAAATTTGAGAGTCCACTTTCTCCTGGCCCAGTTCTGCACAGTCAATGAAGTTAAGAAGGCGCACTATTAGGATAGGTAGTCTGCTTTCAACACCTGCTTAGGAAGCCAGAAACCACTCCTGCCTGACTCCTCATCTCGGTGTGTCTCTGCTTTCTTGCTCTAAAGCACTAAGTTAGCTTGCAAAGGCAAAGTTAAACCCTTTGGGTTTATAATTTGTGTATGACCTTGTAGGTCAGTGTCTTCACTAGTAAATACACGTATGAATTTTCACTTCTTTTACATCTATCCTTCTTACCTCGTCCTAACAGGAAAAGTGATTAACGACATCAATATTATCATGGCCTTCTTAAACAATAAATGTCTTTTACATCAACTGTGCATAGATTGGGGGAATGTGCAGGCCAGTGTTTTTTACTGCACATTGCAAAGTATGACAAAAGGAACCAAGTTTCCTCTTTTTCACTGATCATCCAAGAAAACATTTCCTTATTTAGTGTGTTTGGTTTGATATTTGTTCCTCAGAAGGAGGAAGTTAAAAAAATGAAGCCACTGAACACCAGTAGTGAGTATAAATTTGCTTTTGCTTATTATTTTTCAGTCACATTTTTAACTGCTGAACACTTCCTGCTCAGGATTTCCACCAGACTTCTTATGCGTGCTTGCCCCAACGTGCAGTTATGTGCATCCTTCACTCAATACAGACATTCACATAGAGATAAACTGATTTTTAAATGCATGTGGTGCTGTAGCAAAGGCATATCTAAATGATCTTAAGACAGCTATTCATCCAGGGCTTAAATATTTCAGAAAAATCATAAATTCCTTCTTTTTTTTTTTTTAAGTTTTTAATATTCAATAGGCAGTTTCTGCTGACAGTGACACGTGCAGGAATCCTGAATTGACCTCTCATGCTGCTTTGATTTCACTGATTCACTTGAACATGGTGTTTGTGTACACAATGAGAAAGGGTGTCAAAGCACTTTGATTTATGCCAGATTTATACTGCTCTCACAAATCCCATGCTGTGGCTTACCCTCTGGGATGTCTGGGAGCTAGTAGTGCTGCAGACTCCCTTGGAAGGATCTTAACGTCCCATCACGGGTTCTCCCAGGGCTGAGAAGGGCCAATCAACCTTCTTAGATGTCAGCTCAAACTGTAAGGACTGCCAGAGAATCTCCTCTTTGCTCTTTTTGAGCTGTAATTTTGGGTATGAGGCATAATGAAGAGTGAAAGCTTGGAAGAATGCAGTTTCTCAAATTAAAATTCCTTCAAAGTCAAGCCCAGTATAAGGTGTTTACAGAAAGCATTTAAAATAAGTAAAGCATGAGCAGTTAGTGTTAAAGTAGCTCTTCTTCAGGTAACCACAACAATGAAATAACTACCATAGCTGGCACTTCTCAAACAGACCTAGCAGGAAAAGCACGAAAATGCAGAACCCCTGGTGACAGAGTGCTGGAGAAGGGGTGAGGGACATGAAGAGACTTGCCAGGGTGCTGTTGGCATAAAACTGGTTTCTGAGTTAAAAAGAGAGCTTTTAAGTTCACTGCTATTCAGAACCCCAGAAAGGGAAACCCACAAACACAGCACCAAACAGCACAGCAGCAAGGAAGAAAGCTCATTCCTGCTTTATCCAAACAGCTAGTTGCTGCTTGAGCCCAAAGGGATAGTAGAAATGTTCCCAAGTTGGGATCTCAACCTGTCAGCTCTGATTATCTTGGTGTAAATCCCACAAAGCAGGGGGCATACCTGCAGTGTCAGGGGCTTGCTTTGCTTGCTCAGCCACCGAAGAGCCTGACAGGGTTTCTGAGCCCCCTTTGCTCTGGCAACATGACTTTGCATGTCCTGTGGCTCAGTCCCCAGCCTGGCATATCGTGCTGTGACACCCCAGGCTCCCTGACCCAGCATGGGGACAAGAACAACAAAAGCCACTTTCTCTTAGGGGAGAAAAATGAAAACACAAGTCCAGAAAGATTGAAGGGCTTGAGCAGGGTGAGTCAAGCCTTTTAAAGTGCTATATGATCAGATTAGACAGAGGGGGTGCTAATAAAAGGCCAGATACTGGGAAAAGACTTGCTGATTTGAACAGATGCAAGGGAGGGCTCTGCAGCAGCGGGGTTTGAGGGGACACTCCAGGCTTAGCTCCTGATGCTTAAAGCTTTCAGCCCCACTATAGGGAAAGAGTGGGAGACTGGACCATGGGCTCTCCAGAGGTCCTGTCTGATCTGACTTATCCCCTGAGTCCATGAACATGTTCTACATATGTGGAAAAACTTTTTGAAGTTTCTGAAGTTTCTTGATAAACTGTTGGGTAAGAAATCCACCATCATCATAGAATCATAGAAACATAGAATGTATTGGGTTGGAAGGGACCTCGAAAGGTCATCTAGTCCAACCTCCCTACAATAAGCAGGGACAAATACATGCTTACTGTGTCATTTGGTGTGTGTTCTGTGCTGAGACTGAAAATATCTCAGTTCAGTTGCTGGCACTGCCTTAGATTTTCTGGGTGATGCTGAAAATAAACCTAAGACCAAATGTCCCATAAACACAGCATCCTTTCTTTGGCAAGAGCTAACTCAGGTGCTGGGTAAATTGATTAACCAGTAATCCCTGTGCTGTGCTTTCAGTGCCCACATGTTCAAGGATGAAAGTAATCCTTTCTTCCTTCTACCGTTTTCCTGTTCCTAGAGCAAAGCCCTGGTTTTGCTCTGTGTTTGTACAGCACCCGGCACAAGAAGTCCCAAGTCTCACTGAGTCTTTGTTGTATTCAGCTGCAAACTCTTCTCTCTTCTGAGTGGCCATGGGCACGGCACCATGAAAATGCTGCTTTCTGTAACTTAATCTATCATGATTTGTCACTGAAGAGCAAACTCTGGAGGATAAGTTCAAATACTATTTCCTCTTCCCTTTTTATATTAAATTCAGAAATACATTTCCACTGCTCCTTGATTTTGAAGATGATTTTATGAAAAGACAAGAATGAGTGCAGAAGTCAGCAGTTTTCCCTTTGCAGGTTCATAATGTGAATCACATCTTCATGTTTGAGCTTCATACCTCTGCCATATTCCTGCCTGGCCTGCTGGAAGAGTAAGATACAGTGAGGATGGGCAAAGGGTGGGCCACTGCTACCCTCTGGGACAGGAGTCAGTAAATCCTCCAGCACAGCTCAACTGCCCTCCCTCAGCACACGGGGAGAGTGCCTGTGCCAGGCAAAGCTCCAAAGCTCTTCTACCAGAGAAAGTGCAGAGCCAGGGGTTAGTTCACTGTGATTTAGGGAATCCAAAGGCTTTGGTCAGGTTTTGTGCCAGACTCTAAACCCAACGCTTGCACTGTCACTGATACTATTGCAGGAGGGAGCCAGAGGCATCAAGCAGTAAATTCAAGAGAATTAAAACCATCTGCTGCCCAGCACTGCCAGCCCATGGTTCCCTGTGGAGTCAGTTGAGACACACAGTTATTTACAACATCCAAGTTAAATTCCCTTGAAAGCCACCTAAACCCAGTCATTAGTGCTCTGCACCTCTTGCACACAGCAGTAGGCAAAAGCCAACCAAAGCAACAATTTTGCTAGAAATTCTAGAAGTTCTTTACAAAGAGTAGGCAGATACGTGCATAATAAGTGAATACATATGTACACATATATATACATCTTCCGGTTGGATCTGAGTTCTCATATGGGTAAGTACCTGTCCTAAGAAGTCTTGAGTCTAAAAGGGCATCCATGTGAGTCTAGTTTTCACAACTCTGTAAATGATGCTCTGGATTCAGTCTCTGGGATTCCAAATGCGGACAATATGTGACCAGAAATAGCGATAATACAGTTCCTTGCAAAGGCATGGGAAGAAGACTGACTTTTGGTCACTCCAGATCATTATTTATAATGCAGAGGCAAACATCAAGGGGACAATAAGATCATTTATCACTGGACTGCATAAAGCTGAAAGATGTATGTCCTTTCCATCTCTTTCTAAATGTCTCTGAGCTGAAAGCCCTCCTGTCTGAGCAGCAGTTTTCTTCAGAAGCTAGCTGGTGCTATCAATGCCTTTGCCAATAGCAGCTATAATTACATTAAATGGTTGATTTGTAAAAGCAGGAGGAGAACAACATGTGCAGAGCAATGTTACACAACGTCGGAAAGAGTTTGCACACTTCTGTCACTCCAGCAAACCACTTACAATGACACTCACATACTCTTATTTTCTGTCTGTATTTTGGAGATAAGCCTGTTTTGAATTCTTCCGTGGGATTATCTGATGGCTGCATGCAGCTTGATTCATTGCAGCCATCAGAGGGAAGCTGGATGACCCCCAAAACAATTCCCTGCCATGAATAGCCATTGTGATCCCGCACAAACAATGGCACAAGATGTCATGCATCCTTTCCTGAGCTTCAGAGAGGGATGCTCAGATACAAGAACTTAAAAATAAAACAGCATAATTTCTACAGTGGAAGGGGAATTGCCTGCAATATGCACTGCCTCTGCTCTTGGAAGCATAGTGGTGTTCGGGTAAGTGCTTTCTACCTCCTAATGCTGTCCTGTGCTGTAATTAGAATTCTACCTTTAAATCTGAGTGCACTTTGTAGGCTTAACAAGGCAACTGGCAGCAATAATGGCAGTAATTACAAATATGTTCAGTGTTCAGAACTAAAGAAAAATATAGTAAAGATGAAAAATGCCATCACTCAAGAATTTTTTTGAAACAACACAGGCAGAAATGTGCAAGTTTGCATAGCTATAATTATCACAAGCACAGAGCTTACATTATTTAGGGCATGTGTGTAATGAGAGTTCTTCTGAAAGTCTCTGGGCAGCATTAAAGCATGAGAGCACAAGTGATCTGGGAAATATCAAAATATTATAATCTGCTACGGAAACACATAGCTTTTCTTTATGGCTTGCAAAACTATACTTGAGATTCCAGATGCACTCTGCTGTAGGAGCGCCTGTCTATGGCAAATGGAGAGTGCTCAGGGAAGTATTGCTAAACAAGTTGGCAATGGATCAGCATAAGCAACTTGGTAATGAGTTATTTTAATGGTATTGTATATCCTGTCCTGAGTGTCGTGGTGAAACATCTCAGGGAACAGTTTGTAATAACCACCTTACAGTCATCCCACAGGTATCAGTAGGATCCAAAACACAGACAGAGTGGACACAAGACAAATTGGTAGGGATCTCAGTTGTCATGAGGAGTTCCTCAGCTCCTCAGGAGAAATTCTGCTGAAATTTGGCAATATCCTGAACACAAACTGTTCCTAATAAGCTATCAAGAGACCTGAATTACTCTATTTCCCATCTGCTCTCCAAAGGGCAGAAGGACAAACTTAGCACCTCTAAACAATAAATTACCGTAACTCATCTTTTTCTTATTTTGTTTTCATTTACCAGTATCCATGAAGAATTTCTCCCAGTAGCTCCTCTCAGACACTACTAGACCTGGTCCATAACAAAACTGGGAGGTTTCCCATTTTTGCAGTCTGTGAAATCAAGTATGATAAGGCAGAATTTCTCTGAAGCTTTTATTCAACCCAAACTTCTTTCTCCAGCCACCATGCAATGTGGTTCCAAGCTGCACACCTGGAGGCATCTGACTCCAGGTGCTTGGTCTCAACACATGCAATACCCCGAGGAACAAGTCATGTTTTGGGACTTTCACATTTCTTGGCTTCATGGGTTCCTTTTGGACTTTCCTACTTGTTCTCTGGTCTTCAGCCTCTCAGGACAAAGAGGTGGTGCATTGTTTCTGGTGCCAGCTGTGCCACCATTTCTGAGCTCTCACATCTCTGCTGGCTGGGAAAACAAGGTCCTAAGCTGAAAACACAGACTATGCTGTTGCAGTTAAGATCTGATTCTGTAGAATCAGGCAGGACTCCCCACCTTGTATATGTAAAAGTTAAATGTTTCCAACCTCAAACTGCATGCTGGTGTACTTCTCCAATGCTGTTATTAGCTTAGGTGTTGATGTCAGTGCTAAGAGAAGCAGCCCTCATGACACACAACGATTTCACACAGTTGAGAGTGGGAACACAAAATGCTACTGAAAAAAACAGTCATTCTGTGGCCCTGCTCTGAGCACTGATGCTGGAAATTCTCTGTTCAAGCTAGCAGGGTGGCTGCTGCAGAGCCGAGGCTCTGGATATGGGCTAGATTCACCCTTTATTGCTTTCTTTGGAAAAGATGTGGGACCCACCTAGATTGTCCACCGCAGTCCCATAAAGACTGCTGAAAGGTTGGATCTGCTGCCTCCACAGGAAGCAAGACAGGAGGGAAGTCCCCTGCTTGAACAGACCAGATGGGTTAGTTATTCCCAGGCCACAGAAGGGTCTCAGTCCATCACTGGAGACCTCTGAGAAGTTCTGATGCCAGTGATCTCCAAAGTCCCTGCATGAAGAAATGGATAGCCCTGGAGCCTGCTGGTCTCCCAGCTGCTCTCTTTAGAAGTGGCATTAGTATAAGTTTATTTCATAGAATCATAGAATGGTTTGGGGTTGGAAGGGACCTGAAAGATCATCTGGTTCCAACCTCTTTGCCATGGGCAGAGACACATTCCACTAGATCAAGTTGCTCAAAGTCACATCCAACCTATTCCTGAACACATTCAATGTTGGGGCATCCACAACCAGTGACTCACCACCCTTGGAGTGAAAAATTTCTTCCTAATATTAATCTAAATCTACTCTCTTGCAGTTTAAAGCCATTACACCTCATCCTATCACCACAAGCCCTCATGGAAAGTCCCTCCCCAGCTTTCTTGTACGCTCCCTTCAGATACTTGAAGGCTGCAATAAGATCTTCCTGGAGCCTTCTCTTCTCCAAGTTGAACAACCCCAACTCTCTTAGCCCGTCCCCCTGATCGTCTTTGTGGCCCTCCTCTGGACCTGCTCCAACAGGTCTATGCCCCTCTTGTACTGGGAGCTCCAAAGCTGAGCTAGTGTTGGTTAGGCAGAGTTGTCCCATGGTGTCCCATGGTATTTAAGATGTCTTTTGACCTTTTCTCTCTTAACTGCTGCAAACTCTGTGCCCACGTCCTAACCACAGCAGACATTTCTTCAAGCCTCCCTAGGGTGTCCCCACATGGCACAGGGTGCCTACATTTCAGCTTAGAAACCAGACCCACAGTCCTCAAACCCTCATTTTTTAAAATATCTCCATCAACAAAACAAGCCCAGACTTACAAAATCCAGTGCCTGTCAGTTCATGTTTATGTATGTAGGATCCAGTGCATGTGGATGAAGATATAAATACACACCCAAGCTTATGCAAACTCTCTACCAGGAGAGCAACAGCTCAGATGCACTCACCCACTTGCTGGTGGTTTCTGAATCTCATTTTCTAAATATACCTTGCCCGATTGATGGGGGGAGCACGGCAATGGGCACCTCCCAAGAGGAAACACAGATGTTTGGCTCCCAGCCCCTGGAATTTCTTGAACTTCTCTGGACAAAAGGGGAAAGGCCAGAGGCCGAGCAGCACTCTTTATTCTGCCTGATTTCCTACCAATTGTTCAAACCTGCCCAGTAGATAAAGCATGGGCACTTCTTGTCCACAAGACCCTCAGGGGCTGCCATCACGGCCTGATTCCTCCAGGCTGCTGGGGGCTGCCCGAGCCCCACTGAGGAAAATCAGCCCCATCAGCCCACAGTCTGTGAGGAAGGACCTGCCACCAGACAAACCACTCCATCCCCATGGCACAGGCTCTGTTTGTTTGCTGCAGGGGAGAAATCCTGAGCTTCAAGAACTGTCTCCCTGTTTGGAAAGCCAAGTACCCTGCAGAGGCAGCCCTGGTGAAGATGCCTGAAGGGCTTCTTGCCTTGTTTTTCAAGCAGGAATGCAAGGGAGAAAAGAAGAGAGAAGAGATGTTTGCCTGGACTTTAAATATTTTTTCATGCCTTTAAGCTTTAATTAAATTCAAAGAGGGTGGTGAGACAATGGAATAGGTTGCCCAGGAAAGTTGTGGATTCTCCATCATTGGAATTGTTCAAGGCCGGGTTGGATGGGGCTTTGAGCAATCTGGTCTAGTGGAAGATGTCCCTGCCCATGCCAAGGGGGTTGGACTAGATGATCTTTAAAGGCCCCTTACAACCCAAAACATTCTATAATTCTATGAATTTCAGAGAAAAGAGTCAGGAGAACATTGACAAAGTAAAAGGTGTTTGCTCATAACTAGGTCGTCAGGATTGAGGCAGAAAAAAACTTCAGTCCTAAGAGAAGAGCTGGGATCAGCACAATCCCTTCTCTCCTAAAACCAGGTGGCTGCTTCCACAAGGACATGGGCTGTCCCATAGTTATTTCTCCCAGCCCAAGCAGTCACACATGTGGCTATCAGATGGCAGCCCAGACCTGGGCACTCTCTGGGACAGGTACCCAAAAGCTGCTGTGTTCTGAATTGTCTCAACTCACACAGAACAGCAGCCTCCAGCTGTGCCACCAGCAGGTCTGCAGTCACTGTGGGCAGTGAGCATGGGATGTTTTCATCTCAAAAAAAAATCTAGAATGTGCTCCTGCTGCTTCTTCTGTGAATGTGTTATGTGCTAAAAACAAAACACTGCAGTAAGAACCGCAATGCTTCCCCGAACAGGTCAGGGTGCCATGAAGCTCCCTGGCTGGTGTCTGACACTACTGCTACTCAAATAATGGGGGGAAAAACCCACAAGTGGTGGCCCGGCTCTCCATCCTGCCCTCACATCACCTGCAAGGGCTATAATTGAGCAGTATCTGTCACATGAAAATGCTCCTGGTTTGCAGGATGTCCCTACCACAGAGGTGGCACTCATTCTGCACTACTTTCAAGTATTTCTACAGTGAGAAGAGAATTCTGAGACATCTACATCCTCCAGCCAGTTCCAATCACCCAAAGAGCCTTCTGGGGCCAGAGGGGTTTGTGCACCAGCTGCAGCTTCCCCTTATGCTGTCACTGAACCCCCACCTGACACTGGGTGGTTTCTCAGCACTAGGGAACCATGAATGTGAAGCAGTGTTTTCTTCCCTCTTTTCCCTCCCTCTGTCCCTGCCCTGGGCATGCTCTCTGCTTACTTATCATGTGGACATCTGCAGCTTCAAAAGCTGAAAATACTAAACAAGATATAAAAAAGTGAAAGCTTCAGCCTGCATTCATATTGAATGTGATCAAGATTATTTTTTTTTTTAGAAACAGCCTTATTTCATTCATTTATATGTTCTCTCCTGATTTAACCTCTCAGTTTTGGAGGAGGAGCTTTTAGGTCCATAAAGTGGTAACATTCCATGCTGACCCTTTTCTCCCTTTTCCTTCTCACTAGTCCCAAGATTATTTTAAATGCACCCTTATTCCCCCTCCTCCACCAACAGTAGAAAATTTGTTCAGAAATAAGATCAAGAGCATGACCACCTCTCTGGCCATTACTACCATGCCTGCTGCATGCCAGCACCACTGAGGTAGGCTAATCTACCTAACCTGGGTTTCTACAGTGAGTACTGAAGTGATTCAGGGCATGCTACAACCCAAAGAGATGTCCATGCAAGAGTTAAAGCAATTAGTGCTGTGTCTTCGTCACTGAGTTGAACCAGCCTAACATTTTGGAAGTTAGATGTACCCAGGTCTCTATTTTGTTCTGTCTTTCTACAGTACCTAGCACAGCGGTGCTCTGATTCATACACAGTGTTCCCAGGCATGGTCCCAAAACAAACAAGAAGTTGAAATTCAACAAACTCAGGCTTAACTGACAGGGCTTAAATCATTCTCTGCAAAACCACTAAAATGAAGAGGAGTGTGGCTTGGTTTCCGTTGGAACAGAAGCACCAGGAGGTCTAAATTCTTTGGCCTGGCTACCAGACCTTAATCGATTGATTGTAGGGGCATAATAAGACTGTGTTAATACTTCACCATTCCTGTGAAGGAGGTTGGTCACACAGTGATGTTTGTGACCACCTCCCAGGCTGGCAGTAGCCCTGTGACAATATCAAGGCAAAACATCAGTCAGCAGGACCC
This sequence comes from Brachypteracias leptosomus, assembly GCA_013401335.1. Lineage (NCBI taxonomy): Eukaryota > Metazoa > Chordata > Aves > Coraciiformes > Brachypteraciidae > Brachypteracias > Brachypteracias leptosomus. Next base: position 201,034 of record VYZX01007995.1, on the reverse strand, counting down.
TGCACCATGGCAGCACCAGTACAATTCCCTTCAGGCAGCAAGGAAAACTGTGAACAGCTCTCTGGGGTCAGCAGCTTGGCCAGCACGTGAGCTACATCGTTCACAAGACCCATGTTTGGAAACAAATGACCGAACATCCACACCTCTAGCTTGTCTCCACTTGAGCTGTATATTGCTTCCTAGCACTGTTCAAATGGGTTTGGACTCTGACTTAATGCAGCATTCAAACATGTTTCATTTTCATCACTGTTCTTGGTGGAGCAGAGAGATGGGGTGACAGCATGTGTGGGAGTTTGTCTTTTACACCGGCAGGAACAGATGCTGAGTATTTGCTGATGGACAGTAGTAATCACCTTTGAAGAGGTCTGGTGTCTCCTGCATGGCTTGTCCCCAGGGGAAGAGCTGTGCTGTTACAGCACCTTTGTTCTCCTCTGTCCTGACTTCACTCCTCCTTCTCCCTTCCAGCTGTCTTGCTGACCCTAGCGGACTCGTGAACTAGAGTAGACCTGCCCCAAAGTGCTAGTGGGGTCTTGTCATGGTTTAATCCCACCCGGCAAGTATGCCCCACAGAGCCACTTGCTCACTCCTCCCCAGTGGGATGGAGCAAAGAATCAGAAGGGTAAAAGTGAGAAAACTCATGGGATGAGGTAAAGACAGTTTAATATGTAAAGCAAAAGCTGCACACACAAGTAAAGCAAAGAGGAATTCATTCACTGCTTCCCATCAGCAGGCAGGAGCTCAGCCATCTCCAGGAAAGCCTCCATCACACATAACTGTTACTTGGGAAGACAAAATGCCTTAACTCCAAACACCCCCCTCCATTCCTTCTTCTTTCCCAGATTTATATGCTAAGCATGATGTCATATAGTACGAAATATCCCTTTGGTCAGCTGGGGTCAGCTGTCCCAGCTGTGTCCCCTCCCAGCTTCTTGTGCATCCCCAACCTACTTGCTGGTGGGGTGGTGTGAGGAGCAGAAAAGTCCTTGACTCTATGCAAGCACTGCTCAGCAGTAACTATAACATTCCCGTCTTATCAACACTGTTTTCAGAACAAGTAAGAAGAAAATTAGCTCTATTCCATCCCAAACCAGCACAAATCTCTGCCCAGGGCTGCTTTCCACTGGCCTGCCATGCTCGCAGGGCTGTGCAAAGGGAGTAGATAGGGCGGGATGCAGCCCAGATCTGGACAGGGCACATGACCCCGTGGGGAAGCCGACTTCTACTTGGGTCTGATTAGATGGAATGTCCCAGCTTCAGCAGGTCCACAAATGCCACCAGCAAAATAACCAAGAACGGGGTTATCTGGCCCACTCCCAAGTAAAAAGGGAAGGAAAAGGCATGGAGCAAACAGCAGAAAGGCCTCATTAGGAACTGAGGGTGCTCCATGCCTTGGAATGGCTTTCAGCCTCTTGTTAGATGAAGTCCAAGTGCAAATATGGTCCTGCTCAGAGACAGATGATAGGGATTGCTGCCATAAGCAAAGCAATGAGCTCTTAAAACACTTGCTATGAGTGTGGGAAGCCACAGAGGAGCTAGAAATCATGCAAAATGATGGGGGCTATGAACTCAGAAGCTTAGCTCTGGCCTGCTGGGATTGCTCTCATAACTCCAATCTTAACACATGATCTGTTTAAGGGAGATAGGAAGGAGAGGAGGAGCGCAGGGGTGCTGTTATGCATCAAGTGTACATACCACTGCCAGCAACCTGTCACTTGACAATGAAGAGTGTGGTGATGGAGCCCACTGAGTAAGTGCATACAGCATGTGAAATGAAGGGGAAAGAAGTGAGGTCTCTGCTCCAGACCACCAGGACTGGTGAGCAGGAGAGAAAAATGTCTGGACCGACCCTCAGTCTGCCAGAAAGGATGCAAGGGAGAAGCTGTTATCCCCGACTGGGACTGACGGTGGCTGCTGACAGTCAAACATCCTCCTGTTTATTATATTCCCTCTGCCTCCTACGGAAAGTGCACAGAGTCCAGCATTTTGTAGCAAATGTAAAACATCAGAGAGTTTGATTCACAACCGGGATTTATCTAGGTACTGCCCGTGATCTTTGTGGTAAGGCTCAGATTTTACAGTTCGCTGCCCCAGCTTGTGATTCATGGCAAGAGAGGCCATTAAAAAAGAGATTTACAGAAGATACAGAACTACCCAAATTATCCACTAAGGCTAAGCAGAGAAGCAAAGGTTTGACTCTGCCTCTGCTAGAGAATATCGCTTCCCTTCAGCCAGACACTTAAGCCTGGTCAGTCCTTTCTTTCTTGCAAGAGAAAGATGCACAGGAGAGCAGTGCAGAGCCAAACAGTACCTATATCAGTAAGGTGAGCAGGGAGAGGGCTGGGCCATGGCCCTGGTGCTTCACACACCCCTTGTCCATCCTGCAGGACTCTTAGCACAGTCTCCAGCACAGTTTTGGCCCAACACAGAGAGCAGTCTCCTTATTTGGAAGGGGAGAGACATTATCCTCATGGAAGTAAGCTGGGCTATGTTGTTGGCATCAGAATGAGAAAACAGGCCCCATCCCTGAAGTCATTCAAGGTCAGGCTTGATGGGGCTCTGAGCAACCTGACCTAGGTAGAGATGTCACTACTTGTGTAGGGAGGTTGGACCAGATGACCTCTAGAGGTCCCTTCCAACCTAAAACATTCTATGATTCTGTTCTATGAGATCTGGTTTAGATTCCCCTAGATTCGAATCTTCCACCACTACGGAGAGTGCAAACTACATGATGTTAGGGGGTAAGGCTCACTTTATGTCTGCTGTTGAAGGAGTTCTAGTGTTATAAAATGAGTACACACTTATTGAAGCAGACAGTGGACACTTTATACCAACCCTGAGACTCATAATTCCTAGTACATTATAGCTGTAGCTGGCCCAAAGAAGGATGAATTGGTTTATGTAAAGTGAAAGATCCACAAAACCCAGGATATAGAAAGTCCCACTCCAATATCAGTCTGGTATCTAGGATGTTCTCCAGGGCTGTCTGAGAGACCTGCATCCATTTCCTTCTCCCCACATACAGTGACCCTACCCCCAACCCTGTTAGCAGGTGTTGCCGTTAGGCACTTCCTTACCCTGGCAGTATTGGACTCAAACTTCACCCATGTCCAGCAGAGCTTATTCTCCTTAGACCAGACTCAGTGTCTCCCAGGTTGAGGCAGACGGCTGTCCTCATGACATGCACACTCCAAAAAGCTGCAGCTGCATTAGTGTCCTATTACACCAGTGAACAGGGACACGGGATCTTTTTCACCTTTTATACTAATAGTTAAAATAGTAATATGAACTCCTTACTCCATGTACTGAAGAATTTAGTCCAGACAGACTGAAGCTGGCCACATGCTAGACTGAACTGCATGTAGTCTCTGACTGGGCCATGACAGAAGGGCTTGAGTATGTGTCCCTGAGGCAGATACATGACTGTTGTTGGTTGGGTGACAGGCTGTTGTGATATTTTTTGCAGTAGCATCATTTTCAACCTAGATAAAGATGTACAGACATGGGTATGGATCACATGAAAGCGATGAGGCTTGAGGAGTCACAAAGGGCAGCCAATAATCCTAACTGCTGTAAACACATCAGGAAAATGAGAGGGACAGGCTGTGCCTGTGGGAGAGGGGCATAGCTGAAAATACTCCCAGGGCCCATGGCTTGACTTGTAGATGAACTGAATCTTTGATCTCAACAGAGGACTCTCACAAGCTTTGCAAGCACAGCCAAGCATCAGCTCATGGATGCACACAAAGCTACGCCTCCTCCCTCCCTCATTCCCACAGAGGAATAGCCCTGCAAGGTACATCTTCACAGCTCCTCACTTCAGGGTCAATTCCTGATGTTTATTTGTTGGCTTGAGTGCTTTCTAATATGGCACATACAGAAGATTTATTACTGGCAGTTATTTCCATTAATAACACAATAAATCATCATACTTATACGCTCATATCTAGAGGTTATAAACATGGGTTCAGCAGGACAGAGAGGGCTGAAGGCAACTCCAACCTCCCAACAGCCAGGGAGGGATGCCAGATCCCCACACTGGGCAGATGATATGGATATGAAGGTCTCTTCCCCTCTTTTTCAGGCAGAATGAGCTCTGCCCTCAGGCTGTGTTGTTAGACTGAACCAGAACCCCAGTTTTTCACATCCCTTAGTTGTCTGAAATAGGATTTTAATTCAAATCAACCTTCAAATAAGTCTTGCTTTTCAGAGAAGAGAACTGGGACATCTAGAAATTAAGACCTGATTAGACAAGTGGTATCAGTTTGAGGAGTTTAAATACTTCGTCGTTCTCTCTTGACAAGTCTTTATGTCCCAGCTTCTCTTTTAATTTTTGTATTTGTTTCCTCAAGAATTACATTTCACTTGAGATTTATAGATTTTGACATTGTACTTACACCAATCCTACCTAGCCTGCAAATCTTTCTCTTGCAACATCTTTAATGGTAATCCATTTGCCTTCCCTCCTGCCTATCCTTCCAAATGCTCCTATATTAAAATAAATAACTGCAGTGTCCTGAACATGTTCCAGGGAAGGGTAAGACACTGCACTAGGATACAGCAAATGTCACAGTCTGCATAGGGGAAAATACAAGCTTTGTTTAATCTCTGCCTTGTTACAAGCACTGTGTCCTGGCTCTGAGAAACACAAACTCAAGCTGAGTCGATTTCCTTGCGAGTGAGTAATGGACAATCCATCCCACTTGCCAGGAAGCACGGCCCCAGGGCTGTGCAGCACATGGCTTCCAAGAAAAAAGGGCCGTATTTGTAAACAGAAAAGGACAACACACCGTTACGAGAAGCAATTCCTTATTTGACAGGTGGTGAAACAAAGCCACCGAGCTCTCTTTATAGGGAACGAGTCTACCAAACAGGAAGGTCAAAGATGTGACAATGTCTGGACACAAGAATAAAAGGTTCATATATATATATCATCCTGCCATTATGCTGGATAGAAGGCTAGTAAATATTTTGTGACTGTGGAGAGTGTGACATTGTGTAAGTGCTTTTGCTCTGCGGGATGGTGGAGCCAGGCCAGCAGGGACCTGTTTGGTCCCACTCCTCAGAGAGGGTTTGCACCTGCCCTGTGCTGATTGACACAGCAGTCAAAGTGTCTGTGCAGCACGGAGGACTTTGAGCCAAACAAGAATCAGTGCATCTCATAGGTATTGCCACTCACCAGTCATTTTATCTAACAAAAGGGAGCACAGACTCTTATTCAAGCTCCTCAGAAGTTCACGGGAGAGCCAGAGAGAGGGGCAGATGTCAAAGGGTGAAATGCTGGCTCCTGCCAAAACCAGAGCAAAACTCCCATTGGTTTCAATAGACTTGGTTGTTTACTCTTAGATTTCAAGGCTGAGGCAGACTACTGAATTTCTTGTCCAAAACTCCCAGAAGCAACAGCAGTTCAGCACGTCATACCTCAAATCTTATAGTGAACCACAGCAGTGATCCCCAGCTTCCCCTGTCCCTGGGCTACACAACAGCAGGTCAGACTCTGGGAGAACAGCACATCTTGGTCTCCTTGTAGCATCAGGCTTAATATTCAATGTACTAAAGCATAAGCAATGTTATGTATGTATAACAAGGATACAGGCCCATCATGGATGGAAGGCTGCTGATTTCAGATGTCTTAGAAAGCTCTCTAGTCTTGCTTTGATTGTTTAAGGTAACAAAGACCCCATGTGCCCTGGGAAGTTCTTTCAGTGGTTAACTGTCCTCTTCCATGTGCACTTACTGGATCTGTAGAGTTTTCCTTCCCCCAGCTGCTCTAGTGGGCACATGATTTGGGTACTAATGCTGCATGCTGGCATCAGGCTGTGTGTCACAGGATAAAATATGCAGCCCTCCATAAACAGATTAGGAAACAAACACTGAGAAGCGGAGAACAGAGCAGGAAAAGAACTCGTCTGCAAACAATAGCCATGGCAAGAACTGAGGCTTCCTCTCTGAGGAAATTAGGGAAAATGTGGGATTTAAAACTGAAACTGATGGGAGCCTCTATTACCTTGCAGCATTAAAGAGATACAGTAGTGTTCCCTCCCTCCTGACAGGCCCATCATGGCCCCATTTACAGTTAAACTCAGCTCTGGATGAACATCAAAAGATGTCACTTGTTTGAGTCAGCTACACAGTGTGTACAGTGTCATTTGGGAAATCAAAGGTATTTGAATCATTCAGTGTTTTCATGGTCTTGTGGGTCTTGTTTTCCATGACCAAGGTGCCTGGATGCCACTAATCTACTGGGTACCACAACTAGAAGAAACCACTGCAGGCTGAGATAAGGTGGACAGTCGCAGAAGGACTCATCTTCAACAGACAGCTAGTCCATGCAGCTGCCATGCTCATATTTGCCCATATCTGCAGATACTACAACTATCATCAAGTGGGCTTGTACAGTGATATTGCTAACCTACCACAAACCCTTCCATGGACTCTGTCCACCTTCTCTTCTTGACTCACACCCTGTATCTGGACTCATATGTGTGGGTGAATACCACACACTGCTCCTACCTTCTCCAAATCTTCATCTTTTGCTTCCTCTCTCTTCCTCTCTCTGCTTTCTCTCCACCTTGTCTCTTGGACCTTATTCCATCTTCATTACTCAACACTGTATAAATATGTCTAGCAAAATATGTGCATTTACAGAAAATAAACCCCAAGGTAAAATGAAGGCCAAAATACTTACTACATAAACAAGCTGATTTTTAGGAATTCTAATGTCATTACTTCAGGAGTATAAAGGAGGACTACAAATTCTAATGCACGTCTCCCACTCAGTTGTAAAACATGCTGCTGTATTTATACTAAAATAATCATCAGACAAACAGTTATGGGTTTTTTCCCAGAAAACTGTATCCTGAATTTGTTTTCAGAGAGGAAGTTGCTCATAGCCTCTCACACTCCCCTCTTTGATGCCTGCTATTTTAGGATTGCTCTACTTCTTCTTTGTCTCTCTCTCTCTAAAACAGGAATCATTTTAGCCCACACGGTTATTTCATAAAACCTCCTTCTCATCATATGAATCCACTTACAGATTTTTAGACTTTAAAATAAATATCTGACAAAAAAGAAAAAAAAAAGATCTACAGAGGGAGGAGAGAAAAGCTCAAACATCCATTGTTCCAGCCTTATCAAACTCCAGCGTACTCAGCAGAGTCACATTCATTTTACTGGAAGGGATGTGTAATCTTTGGATGGATCTGCTTAGTAAAGATTTAGTTTTGAAGGGGTGATGTCTGAGAGGATAGGAGTGGGGTTCCCTTGTGTTACCCAGGGATGGCTGCTCAGAAGGCTGCTCAGAATGAACAGTGTATTTGTGCGAATTAGAGAACTCTTTGGAAAAAAAAGCCACTTACATAGTAATGGCCCAGCTCTCAGGAAAGCTGTTCTGTAAAATAAGTTATTTGTGCAAGACTGCATTTTACTTTTATACTTTCTATTAAGTGCTTAAAAATATATTATTGACCTTTTGCAAATCATGGTTGGGCAACATTTGCAGTAGATGGGGTCACTCAGTAGTTGTATGAAGACATACAGATATTGGTTTAGCACGAGTCTGAGGCTACCGGCTCTTAGCTGGAACAAGGGGCCAAAACAAGCCTTCTGGAGAGAGCAATCTGAAATACATTTGATGCCTTCTTCCACATGAGAAATTATTTCAGCCATTCCCTCAGAGTCATCCTCCCTCCTCAGAACAAGACTCTTCAAAGAGAAAGGGGTTTATATGTGAAGTAGGTGTTCAAACCTCAAAACACAGTGAGGATGTGCCTCAAAGACAGAGCAAATCCCCTCTCTGAAGCTTTGGTTCCCATTCATGAGCCCTGTGATGTCATGTGGGACTTGGGGAGTTCATTTCTTCTTTTCTTGCTAGCAGGCTGCCAGCTCAGCCCTTCCCATGCCAGCTCCTCACCTCCTCATAACTTCTCCAAATCTTCATTTAGGCAACCACATTTCTCAAAATTGTTACTGGAAATGTGCCAAAAAGGATGTTGACAACACTTAGACACTAGTGGTGTTTTGGTTTGGTTTACATAAAGGAATATACATTTTAAACCCCACAGAATGAAAACTTCTGGAGACTTAACACCTCAACAGAAATAAGCCTTTATTTCTTAATCCATCCCACCTGCACTTAACTCAACCAGTTCCATTCAAATCATTTATAACTGGGCAGTTCTTACAGCACCCAACAGAGAGCAGCAATACATACACACTAACTACAGTTAATTCCTTACCGGACTTGATCCCTGAAGAAGTTACAAATTGACTGATAAAATTATCATGTACACATTTAGCTGACTGCATTTAAACACTGCTTAACTACACTTGAATCAATGAGAATTCTTCTGCTGCAAGAAGACAAGAAAGCATTTGAATACACTGTGAAAAGTGACAAACACAGCCCCAGGTTTTACACCTATGCTCCTATTCTGCTCTTTTTTTTTTTTTCCCACAGATACCAAAAATGAGACATTTCATAGCAGGCCTAGCTTTGGTGGTTTGGCTGAAATAAAACACTATTTTTCCAAAGGACTTTTGATCCAGAGAGGAATGCCTACAAAGCTGCAGAACACATTAGGTTTGATTGACAGCTAATTTTTTTCCCTACTTTTCTGTCTGGCTGCACAACCAAGAAACCAACTATTCCACACAATTTTTTAATACCTCTTTACTGTCCTTCTGGATGTGGTGTCACTAGGTTTCAAAAAAACCTGGGATTCGTGCCTGGTGGCACGGTACCAGTGGTGGAACTTTTAAGACCCACAATAAATATTGGGAAAGCTGGGACACACTTACTATGATTGACAACAAAACCAGAAATCACATCTCCTGACTTTCTCCTGGTTTACGTCTATCATATGATGTTTCATGTTCTTGGTAAATCATTTACGACAAAGTTTTGGAAATGAGTGCTTAACATTTGTCTTCTCAGTTAAAATGTAAGCACTGCAATAAATGGTTTGACCTTCAAATTTATTCAACAGGCTATGGGTTCTCCAGAAATCAGAGCTGTTGAGTGATCAGTATTTTAAAAATGAGTCTGATTTTCTCTTATGCCCAACTGTGGGCTAAAAGACTAATTTTAATGTTCAGAAATGGAGGTTTTGCTTATACTGCATAAGTGTTCTGTAATCCACAGAACTTCTAAATGTGAAGTGCTGCTGCTAATTCACTTATTCTAGTGTGGGTTTGGAGGTATTCAATGGAATAAATTTGAAGTATAACTTGGAGTTTTTTAAATGCTTTGAGGTAACAAGATCCAGATGACAATTGATGTGACTTACTTATCACCTGCAGCAGAAAACCACCACCAAGAGTGAAACCATAAGGTTTCTCCTCATGCCCATTGTGTTCTACGTCATTGGTTGTACAACAAAAATGTCTTTGTAGACATATATTTATTTGTTTTGCTTGGTGCCCTTTGTGTTACTCCCACACATTGGACTTTAAAGCTTTCTTTGACAGTTTTATTATCTTTCATATTTTGCAGCCCTTAAAGGCACTGATGTTGCAGAATGTTCTGGGGAAATTGGTTGCAAAGCTCTCTTTGTTTCTCCTAGGGATAGACCTTGAATGCCACTAAAGCCATTCAGCAATGTTTCCTTTCCTTTCAAGGGTGAGCTGAGGGAAGCAGCCCACATTCATCCTTGCACCTTCCAGATGAGAGGGAAACTAGTGCTCACAACCACACAATGGCAACCAGTGCTGGAGCCCAGAAGCTAGTGGAGATGCAGCATTGGCTGGTGGACAGGCACTGCCAGGGCGTTGAAAGCTGGGGTCTGTGCTCTGCCCTGCTGCTGTCTGTGGCTCTTCCTTGGTATCTCCTCTGTAGAGTAGAGCTGACCATCAAACTGCATCTGCTGAAGGACTGCTTAGCAAGCACAGGCGTCGCTGAAGGACAAATACTGGTGACAGCAGCACAAATCCATGTGCATGAGAAAGCAAAGCTTTTTGCAGTGACGCTTGCCATAGACCTTTCCCTACTGGGATCACTGCCGTGCCTTACTAATTTACAGAGATCTCCCTTATGCAAGCAGGGAAGATTTGAAACTGTATTTGAAATAGAGTGTGTTTAGATACTTACCTCCTTCTTTCTGGAAAGTTTTTTAGTGACTTTGGTTTGTAGAAAAGCTTTTTTCACAGGTAGAAATGCTGAGCAAGAAAATATTACTAATACTAAATAATGAGTAAACTATCTCAAAAATATAAGCAACTGCCTTCAATGCAGGACTATTCAGTGCTGAAAATTGATCATGATAGCTTGAGCCTCCACTGTAAAAACAAACTGTCTTGTTATAATTTTCAGCCCAAGAAGTGTATATGTGCAGTGCAGCACTAAAATAAATCAGTGTCTAGCAATAAACAGCTATCACATTTCCTATTGAGGGTAAAAAAAAAACCAAACAAACCACAGGGAGTTGGCATAGGAGAGGGAAGGGATAAAGAGAAGAATGGAGATACTTTTTCCTAGGGTCTGTCGTGACAGGGAAAGAGGCAAAGATTGGCAGGGAGGTTGAACTAGATGACCTTTAAAGGTCTCTTCCAGTGCAAACCATTCTGTGATTCTTTGAGGCTATTCTGGCAAAAGTTATCAGCACAAACCCCTGTTCTATATGTGCCATCACCTCTCAGCCTATATGGACTCTTGCTCTCCAGGGTATCCTACAACAGTATGCCTTGTTTGTATGAATTTAAGGACAGATACCAGGTGCTGCGGCCTGATGATGTGGTGTCTTCTCTTCTCTCTGCCCCAGAGAGTCATCTAGAGGATCCCCCAGCACTGGCTGCTCAGGCAGCTCTGCAAGCAAAGCTCAGGCCTCTCCTATGGGCTTTACTCCTTTCCCAGCTAACAAGTTCACATCTGACTTGTCTGTTTGTTGCCTGCCTGGACACAAACACTTGCACTCCTACCTGCACAAAACCAAGGTCCAGCAAGAGAGTGGAGCTCTAGGGCCATCAGGGCGAGGGTAAAGGTGTTTCAGCTCTGCCTCTGTGGTGGGGTATCTCATTTCCGATTACATCTCATGGCTATCCCTCCTTCTCCACCTCTCTCTGTGTAGACCTGGCTGCTCTCCTGCTGATTTCTCCTCCTTCTGTTTCTCCTTTCCCTTCTCTATCTCAGTCAGTGTATGCTTCAAGTCTGGTTCAGCTGCTTCACCTGCCTCCATGGTCACAGGTTCCCCTGCCATTTTTCTTCCTGTGGATTAATTGTCTAATTCAACATACACCTCAAAATAGTCAGCCAACAAATATCCCCTCCATTGCCTCCTCAAACCCCTGTCTGAACTCCAGGATCTTCTTCAGCTTTGTCTCCCAGCTGTGCCTTGTTCCTCAGATGCAATTTCCCATCTAAGGAGTTTCCATTAAAAATATTAGCCTGGATTATCTACCTCTGGCATCCAGGCAGATATAAAGGCTCTCTCTGCTTTTAAATGACACTGCTGTCAAAATTGCCTTCATCTCCCTCCTCAGCTCTGCAAAAATACGATATCAAGCTGTCCCTACAAACTCCAGGCAAAATCACAACCCTCTTCCCCAATCAAGGCTTCCAGCAATCATCCTCTGCTTGGATTTTAAAGCTCTTTGCCTGAATCCATCTTGCTTTGAAACGGTAAAGATAACAGCTTGCAAAGTACATACATTTACATACCTCACTTCATTCAAATTAACTGGGAAAGATAAGAATCTCCAGCAAATTAATTCTGCTAATGTTCTAAACTGTGAATTTCAATCAAAGCTGAAAACTAAACCAATTCGGCTAAATTGCTGATTCTTGTTACACTCTAAGTGATCTAAAAGCATGCATCAATAAGCAGAACAACTTTGCTTTGTGCAGCTGAGCTCCAGACTGATTTGCTGCTTTCCAGGATTGTCTGATAAAAAAAGCCACAGTCAGCTCCAGCTAATAAGAGAAAATCAATCCCAAGCCAAAGAGCAATAAAAATGTGGTAGCAAGTTCAGAACATTTTGTCACAGCTAAATTTGGTTTCCTATGAACCATCTGAAATAATATGCACTGCAAAGCTTTGCAGATCTCAGCTGTTGAAATAGCAAATGCCTGGTTGAATAACAGCTCCAGGAGAAAGGAGAAAATCCACTTTTTGTCCCAGAACAAGGGACAGTGCTGAGGTGAAGAGTTAGAAATGCTACACAAAGGGTTTGGAAAGTAATTAACTGCTCAGTGCCCTGGGACACTTGAAACTCAGGAGCCTATCTAAACAAGCTTTTTTCAAAATGTTAAGACCATCTGTGTGCTTCTTTGGATAACTTGAAACTGGACTCCAGCTTCTGAGATGATCAGAGCCTTATAGATCAGAGATCAATGCAATATGATAAAAAAAAGGAGCAAACCCAAGTGAAAGGGCTGGAAACCACTGGGATGCTTTGTTTCCACCATTCCCACACCACCCCAGTGGCCGAGTGCCCCCACAGGCTCTCTTATTTGGATTTCTAAATATAAAATACACTGGTGCAGCTAAATCCCAGAAATGCATAGCGGAGAGAAGAGCAACGTTTACAGGCTCAAAGATGTCAGACTCCTATGGGGTTTGTGGGTTCAATGTGGATATCCCTACCTTACCAGTGGCCAGCAGCTGGTTCTTGGAGCCCAGAACAGAGGCCAGTAGGGAAGAACACAAAGGGCTGCAAGAAAATAAACTAAATGAACAAGGAGCAGAGCTGTCTGTGACAACCTTTTGTATTTTTTATATCCTGGGAGGCTGGGGCTGTTGATGGCAAGTGCAAATACCACCACACTTCTGATAAAAAGTTGCCCATCCAGTGGTGCCATCCAGCACAACTACAGCCTGTCACCCTCCAGAGACCATGGCCACCTCCTCAACCTCTAGCTCATCCATTTCCCACCTCTGAATCACCAAGGACTTGGTTGTGCTTCTGTAATCTAGAGACAGAAATATTTCCTGAAAGCCTCCTTGCTCCACTGCTGGAGGAAGCCAGAGCCCTCTGGCCATGAACAGGCTTCCCACGAGCAGATGTGCTCTGAGCATCCACCCACGCAGCCCTGAAAGGACAAGCCTTGGGAGGGAGCAGGCAGCCTGGTCCCCACCAACTCTTTTCACACAGATTAATGAACACTTGCGGGACAGAAACGCCCTTTCATCCACAACAGTCAAGTCCATGCTCCAGCCCGTGACCCATCCCATCCCTACAGGAGTCAAAGAGAAGCCATGATTTATGATAAAAGGCTGCTTTCCCTTTTGTGCTTCTCCCCACGGCACCACACAGCTTGAGTAATGTAGCGGCTTCAAACTGTTCTGAAGCAGGGCCTTGCTTCTATTTTTGCACAGCATCGCAGCTCTGCAAAGTTTGGTGGCTGCTGCTTATGGTGTTACTCATCCCTCACAGGCAGCATGAAGAGTTAAGCAAACAAGCCCCAGCTCCAGAGGGAATACAGAAAATAACTCCTTAAGATTCACACAAAAATGGTTTTCAGTTAATAAAGCAGCTCCAACTCTGCCACCACCACAGTGATGAGCACATTGTGGTATGGTGGGGCTCCGTATGTGCTCTGTGTCACCCTGGCAGGGTGTTGACCTACTGTGGTCTACTCCATTCCCATTGGCAGATTGAACATTTAATTGATTGGAATATGTATTTTTCATTCCTTGCTGATCATACAAGCTGATAAATTCCTTGATAGGGCTCTTAATTTAAAGTGTTTGAATGTTTTCCTTGGCATCTGCTATGAAGAAATCAAGCAGTGCCCTCCCTGGGTGCCGTGGGTAACACTTCCTTCCCCTGAGCTTCAGAAATAACTTCTCAGCACCATCAGATCTGTACATCACTTATTTTCTCTGTAAGGCATTTTTTCTCAATGTGAAATGATCACACTTCCTTTACTCCCTTGTTCATTCAGACTGCTAACCCTTGGTGGAAGAGTCTATATTCTGCAATGGTTTTGCAAAATGGTTGCAGGGCTCTGCTCGTGCTTGAGAGCCTTCTGTGCTACTGTGATAAAACTGGAAAAGATAAGCAGTGAGAAAGGAAGCTGCAGGAGACAGGCTGATGACTTTTACACACACGCTCATCACTTTTGTGTATTAGCAGTCACAAGATCACACAGAATGTTTTAAGTGTTATTAGAGAAGCAATTATTTTATAGCAAGGCACGGGCAAGAAATGCAATCACAGGTAGAGCTAAAAAAAAAGGCATATCACAAGAGACTGGGCTTATGCCTCTGCTATTTAGTGTCTACAAAACCGTCTAGTTGGGCTATTCAGGCAGATGAAATTTTGTCTTTGTGGAAAGTTTCTGAGTAGAAGCCCAGACAGAGACAGAAAGGACTGAAGATAACATCAGCAACTGAGTTTGTTCTGAGAACCACCATAGACACAACCGGGACTACACAGAGGCCCTTGCAGGAGCCTGGGTTTGAAAAAACCTGTATCACTGCAGTGGAAGAACACAAGAAAGTGACAAATTTAATGCTGATTGTGTGCATCAGTATAGCTAAATCCAAAATCACCCCTGCTGTGAAACAACAGGAGTCACAGTGCTGAGAGGAAACAAGAGGAAGGCAATGGGGGAAGAGGCAGCCCAGCTCCCCAAAACCCTCAGCTGCCTCGCCTGCTCTGTGTGTGACTCTGAGTCCTTTGTGAAGACCTGAATCCATCATTTCTGGAAGGAAATGAAAATTGTCATAGTCCTACCTGACAACCGCTCTCCACACACTGCCTGCTGTCCCGCTTGGCATGATGTGCACCGTCATCTGGAGGGCACTGGTCGTGGAGCTGGCCTCTGCCCATCAATGCCGGCTGCTGCCATGCCCCTTACATCTACTCCTGCTATTACAACATCCAGCTCCTCTGCCAGCCAGGACCTCACAGCACATGCACAACATAGAACAATTATGCTTACTGGTGACATGGTTTCCTCCCAAAAATTAGATTCTTATTGATTATGACAACTAAAGCAGTCTTCCAAGGAAACTATTTTGGGATTTGAGCTATTCTAGCAGTATTATTTGTCATAAAACTAATGACATCCTTCAATTTGCTTTCCAGATGGACAATATAAGCATCTTCAGTCTCCCCTGAAGCTACCTTCTGCTGTTAGCTCTTTGCAGCTGTGTTCAGCAGAGCCCTGGCAGGCTGGAGCTCAGCAGCCAACTGGAACAGCGAGAGAAAAGTTTCTGAGTTTCGACTTGTGTTAAAATGTTTATCTGCTTCACACAGAGCTGATGTTATTTTATAATATATAAACATGCTGTTGCTAAAACTTTAATGGGCATAATTACTGCTCTTTGAAAATTCTAAATTATATGGATTATTAGGAAATAACTTAAGAACTTGGAGAAGATCGGGGAATTTGGATGGCCTGTCAGTGACGCAACCTCTGCGCCTATAACTCCCTGTAAATTAATCATTTTTCATGGTTTATGCATACATTCCACTTCTCCACGTAATATGACACTGCAGGCAATGTGTTTCTTGGGGCATATTTCACATCCTGCCTTGCTCAGCCACTCCAGCTTTGGCCCTGTGCCTCCCAGGAACATCATCACTTCCTTGCAAAGAGCTGCTCGTTGTTCCTCCTTACGGAGCAGACCATGCCTGCGGTCCCAGCCAGCCCCCAGCCCTCAAACACCCGTTCGTTCTGTTCATACTCTCACAGGAGTAAGGCATAATTTCACTTTTAAAATATCCATCTTGAGGACTTTTCTGATAGATAATTTCACAGAATCACAGAACGTTAGGGATTGGAAGGGACCTCAAAAGATCATCTAGTTCAATTCCCCCACCGGAGCAGGATCACCTAGATCATGTCACACAGGAACACATCCAGGTGGGCTTTAAATGTCTCCAGAGAAGGACACTCCCTGGGCAGCCTGTTCCAGTGTCTGTCACCCTCACTGTGAAGAAGTTTCTTCTCATATTTAGGTGGAACCTCCTATGTTCCAGCTTGCACCCATTGCCCCTTGTCCTGTCATTAGACACCACCGAAAAAAGCCTAGCTCCGTCCTCCTGACACTCTCCCTTAACATATTTATAAACATTAATAAGGTCACCCCTCAGTCTCCTTTTCTCCAGGCTAAAGAGACCCAGCTCCCTCAGCCTTTCCTCATAAGGGAGATGTTCCACTCCCTTCATCATCTTTGTGGCTCTGCACTGGACTCTCTCAAGCAGTCCCCTGTCCTTCTGTAACTGAGGGGCCCAGAACTGGACACAATATTCCAAATGTGGTCTCACCAGGGCAGAGTAGAGGGGAAGGAGAACCTCTCTCGATCTACTAACCACACCCCTTCTAATACACCCCAGGATGCCATTGACCTTCTTGGCCACAAGGGCACATTGCTGGCTCATCCTGCTGTTCACCAGAACCCCCAGGTCCCTTTCTCCTACACTGGTCTCCAACAGCTCAGTCCCCAACCTATACTGGTACCTTGATTTGGATTTACAGGTTTATGTTTTATTTATTTTTAGATTTTACATGTTTTTTAATCAGCTCTGTGTGATAACAAGAGCCAGAGTCGCAGAGAAGCAAAGCTACAAATCCAGCATAAATTCCTTTTTTGTTCATTCATATACACCTTAACTGGGTTCTTACTCTCCCTGTTGGACATTATGGGATGAAACCAGGAATTGAATTATTGAGTATTGTGAGAAACTGGCTTGCTAATTTATAGACCTATTATAATACTTGGTCTAAAACGTTAACCTGTTAATAATCAAATTGCTGACTTCTTGTATTAGAACATATAAAGCTGTTGTTCTCAGTTTGGGACAGCATAGACCAAATTTCACCTATTTGGTGCCCTTTCTACGCCATGAATTTGTCCTGTAAATAGATCCAGCCCTACAACTGAGATATTTTGCTTTTGAAATGACCTAAATGTGTTATAAAAGAAGACAATACAACTTGCAGGCACAGTTTTGTGGTGCATACTCAGAAACTGCAGGCTAACATTTCCTTTCCTGAATGTAAAAATTTTTTGTAGTTATATATTACCTGTCAAAATTTAATTAAATTAAACTTCTATGAAGACATAGAAAATTTCAGCCCATGAAATGCTCATGATATAAAATGCCACCAGCTGTGATTGTTCATGGAAGATTACTTATACAGATATTTTTCTAAGACATAAGAAATCTCAGTGTGTTTAAGAAACCTGTTCAGGACACTTATGGAAAGGAAGCAAGGAGGAAAGCTGTCAGTGAGGCTCAAGTGATTTCCCAAGCACCGCTCAAGAGGTTTCAGATGGCCACAAAGTATTGACGTCTGGACTGCTCCCCAGCACCATCACTGCCAGTACATTATTCGCAAAGGAAAAAGCTCAGGAAAGGTCACCAGTGCAAAAAAGAGGCTGAGTGAAGTGGGAGAAAGCTGTGCACAAAACACTTAGAGTATCCACCATGAAAATGCAGGATCAATAATCCTGTCTATTACAATAAAAAATTAGACCAACAGGGCTGGCTTCCATTCCACACAAATAGCAGTTCCTGTCATTCCTTTCACAGTATGCTTTTAAGCAATTGTAAGCATTTCAAAGATTTTCATTTTCAGAAATGTTACATAAATAATTCTAGGATTTGAAATGCTCTTTGAAACTTTTAGAGGAAAAACTGAATAATCCTCCCCTTTCAGGGATTATTCATTCTTCATCCTTACACAAAATACAGGAGTGCATTAAGTAAAGAACATTCAGAATAAAGCTGGTGGGGTTATTAAACAGTGACTATTTTTTATTTAAAACTTCGTTATACCTATCAATGATCAAATACATTGCACCAGTATGGAAAATTTAGGGTAAATGTCCAAGTTCAGCCTTCAAATAACTTGAGCACAACATTCCTTTCTACACAAGACAATAATTTGGTTCTACAGTTTTTAATTACTTGGTCACCATTGTGTTTAAGCACTAGTGACAGAACCGGGCAAATAATCCATAAGGAATAATTTACTCAATTCAGCCATTTTTTTGCTTGCTTATTGTTCATAAAGAAATTGTAATAATCTCACATTTATGTCCACCTTGAATGTATTCATTAATCAAGCTCATCACCTTATGATCTGCCTGTAGCCCCTACTTCGATCCCGCTGGATCAAGGCATGGGATGTGTTCAGCGGCACACAGCAATTGCCAGAGAAAAGAAGACATAAAGATTGGGACCCCTTATCTCAGAGAAAGCATGATTAGAAGAGAAACAGCTGAAACAAACAAAATAATACAAGGGTAAAGTGATGAAAAGAAAGGGCAGTTATTTTTTCCTCCCATAATACAAGAAAGAGAGGGCATTCAATGAAATTGCAAGCCAGAAGCTACACAATTTGAAAAAAAAAAAAAAGGCCTCAAAAAGTATTACAACATTGGATCCTACTTCACAAGACAGCACCAGTGCCAAGAGCTTAGCACAATTCAAAAGAGGATTAGACATTTATATGGATAATGGGAATAACGGATCTGAGAACATGATTTTAAAAGCAATATAAACCCTTTTGTTTCGGGGCACCAGCAAGTCTTGCAAGGTCAATTCCTTACAAGTGCTTGTATTTGAAATTCAGACTATGAGTGTCTTGGTCTCCCACAGTCTAAGGACACAGCTTGCGTGGTTTCTATTTCTTGCTGGGATAAGTGGGGATTCAAACTGGGTGCAGAGTTTATACAGGCAGCCTTGTCAGTTTATTTTTTACAGTACTATCTTCAGCAACATCACTTACCTCAGTGTCCCTGATGGTGAGGAGCGTAGCCAGATCACAATCTGGAGCACAGGCTTTCACTGCACTTTCACTCTTTTTCTAGAGGACATTTCCAGAGGCATGTTTTGGAGGCTAACCCTGCTCTCAAGGCCTGCTCTGTGCCATCAGCTGCAGCTGTAGTGGAAGACGAGCCAATTCCTATTTGTAAAGGAGCAGTGAAGGAGGAGGGCTGGCAGCTGGAGATGGTCTGTAGCTTTGCTTACAGGAGTAAGGGGAGGCACTTGGAAAGACATGGAGAGAGACCCAGGAACACCCTCACCTCTCAGCCTTAGTCTTCTCCCAGCACTTAGAGTCTGTATCAGATACATGGAGGAAAGGCAACTCAAAGAAGTACTCAGAGGTCCCCTCCCATTTCAGTATTTAAACATTGTGACATGTCAATGCATTTAATAACACCTTTCCTCTGTTCTAGTACCAAGGGTTTGGCAGTGCTGAGAAAAACTAAAGTCTGTTTATAGGTAGGGAAACTGGAGATCTCTTCCAGATCTTGTGTTGTATAGATTTCAAACCTTTAGGAGTCAACATTCAGATTTTGTACTGCAGATTCACCACTCTCTCTTCGTCGCAGCACTAACAGACCATTTTTTGATACGTGATTTGTAAGAAGGTAGACATTTAATCAGCTTAGACATTAAATAGGCTCTGACACAAGAGCCTGGACAATGCTTGCACAGTTCCAGTTCCCTCAAGACTTGCTATGAAAAATCATCTCGTGTTCTGTAATGAGAACAGTAAATTACAGAAAGCACATAGGGTATAATGGCCATTAATCTCCTGCACTCCCCAATGAGACCCTCACTAATTAGAAAGGTGAGAAAGGCTTTTCCTGGAGCAGAGCCAGACTTGTGATTGTGTCACCATTTCACAAGGTTACTTGGTGGTTCATGGCACTGGATTTCCATTTCTCCGGGGTATTTCGGTCCACACCATTGAGGCTGAACCTGGACATGTTCTGCTGATGCATGTTAAGTAATGCCAGCCAAGGCCACAGCTCAGACTTTCTCAAGGGAATTTTTCCTGTTCTGCTTTCATTATAAAAAAGTGAATAACTCTGCAGGTGCAAGGGTCCTAACCATCCAGACTCCAAGTGTGGCTTTGACTAATCTGCTTCTGTCTCAACCATTTCACCTAACATATCCTGTCCAGTGCCACTGTGTACCCACACAGACACCCTGAGCCCCAGGTGCATTTATGTCCTGCCCTAAGACCAAATGGCACAGCCTGGCCCTATCCATATTATTAAACTCTCCTAGCCTCCAAAACTGTGGAGTTACCTCCAGGCAGCCCCAAAGGAATGGCTTCTTGCTGGCTTCTGACCCAAGCCTGAAGTCCCTGAGATGCTGTCCAGGAGCCTTTGCCCAACACTGGTTACTATGAGGCAGATTCCTGGAAAAAAATAAGGACTACAAAGGCTACTGCCTGGATCTAACAGACAACTGGATGCCATATGGGAAGGAAAAGTCTCATTTTAAAAGTTCCCATTTTCTCTGGGGCAAGGAGCACAGTTTATTCTGGTTTGTTTCTAAAAAAAGCAGAACTGACAAAATGATTTAGGAGACTGTGATTTTCCAGTCTATTCATCACACCATATCCTGACTGGTCCATCCCATGTGAGGCTAACACTGTAATTTTTTTCATTTTGAATGACATCCACCTGTGGAACCTGAAAAGAAACCCTATACAATTAACCTAGCTTTTGACCATCACATAGAGCACGAAGTCACTGGCAGGGAGCAAATCTCCTTCCTGTTAGCAAGAGATAACATTCATTTTCCCCATCAGCCTCTGGGTGCACAAACGTTGTCTGTCACCAGGAACCAATCTCAGAAATCTCTCACAAAGGGCATCCTAGATAGTAATGAAGTTTCAGGAATATCCAAATAAATATCCCTCCTATAATTATGTCAGTCAGCTCAGTTATATGTAAATAGTATCATCCACACACAGAATAGAAACAGAAATCTGCCATTTATCCCTTTCTTTTTCCTCCTTTTTTTTTTCTTTTTCTGTTAAAGAGGAGCTTTTCTTCTCTTTCCCTTTTTAAGTAATATCAGTGCATTTCGTGGAGCACACCTCCTGCTAGGTCTCCTAGTAGTGTCAAAGAGGTAAACAATCCAAAAGCAGAGACATTATTAGGAAGATGGCTAAAGGCTCTTGCTTAAATAGTCTAAATGGGGTGATGCTGAAATCAAAGGCTCCAGAACTGGGACAGACAGAAACATGGGACTGTTACTTACAACCACTGCATCAGTTAAAGGTCCAGCCTTGCACCAAGTGCAGAAGGAGCCATCACAGTTCCTTCCACTAGCTACCAAACCCCAGCAATCTGTGTGCAGTGGGCAGAAAGGGGTGAAAACTCGTTTTAAGATATCACTGCTGTCTGCATAGAGAGCTGGTAGTTGCATTGTGGGGTTGTGGCTCCCACCACCCAACAGCCCAGGAAGCTCTCAATTTCTCTGCTCCCTCTCAATGTCTCAGCCCACAGGGTTGATGGTTGTTGCAGGATACTGGTAAGAGCTCTGTCCTGTTATCAAAGTGCCCTCAACAGCAATAAATCTTAACTGTTCAGGCTGAGACAAATCAATCAAGCTGACTTGGTGCCCTTTGTGTCCTTCTACTGAAAATGAAAGGCCAAGCTAAAAGAAAATACTTTAATCTCATAGCAGACATGCTGCTCACAGTCTGTACACCCCTACATGCAAGAAAATACACTGCATGTAGTAAGCATGGATATTTTGGCAGGCACATTCTCTGGAGCTCTTGAAAAACGTGTGCTAGGTGACAAGCATACATCTTCAGTTCTAAAATCCAAGGTGGGCTTCAGAAAGGTTACTGGTCCCACTCAACACGCTAGTTTGATGTACATTCAAAATAACCCATATTTTTTTAAAACAATGTGATAGAGCCAGCATGAACATTGGAGATATGAGGTGCAGCATTCTAGTTTAAAAATGTGAGTATACCAGACAGGTCATGGGAATTCAATTTTCTGTGGGCAGGCTTTTGGCCTGGATGTGCTACTGCTCTCCCACACATTGCTCAGCAGATAGCACAAAGCAGGGACCATTCCCAAAAGCAGTCTGGACAGAGCTGCACAGCTCTGGAGGTGAGGAAAGGTCCAAAGCATTGACCAGGGTAGACGAGACACCCTGCCTCAGGACAGACACTGGGCTCTGGTCTAGTGTTCGATTCACTAGTGTTGATGTAGCCTAAGTCCCCTGGACACAAGGAGTTGGTTTCTCTTGGGTTTACTGTTAAGGGTGATCAAAAACATGAGGCTGAGAAGGGAAAATATTTTCCTCTATCACTTCACCATCCAGTGTCTCTACTCAATGCCAATATCAATTGCAACAGCCTGATGGTCTGATCTACCATAACATTCCTCTTTTCTTGCAGACAAAGCATGCTCTTCTTGAATAGCACCTATATTCAAAAACACCTTGCAGACACCTCTGGTTGGTTACAGACACTGCTGGTACACCAACCATAATGCAACAGCAGTCAACCCATCACCTGCAGGGATGAAAGGGAGGACATCAACAAGGGACCGAGATCCTTAGACGTATGTACAGTTACCATCCCTTCCATTCCCTCTGCTCTGAGAAGTGCTGAACTCCTCAAAGGTTTGCAAAAGATGCTTAGATGCCTTGAAGGAACTGGAATTCAATTACTTTCTTCATCTGTATTCCTCCCATTTTCCTGGTTAGATGTTATATATCAGAGGGAAAGAGATGCAGCCAGATATCTTCCTGTCTCCTGCACTTCCCCAGGCACTGACTTATGGTAGACAATACGAGCATATCTGCTCATCACAGTTGGCACCTCGACCTAGAAAAAAGGACGATGAGAAAAATAAAAGAGTTGCTCACACACAAATATGTGTGTGCACAGACACAACAGAATAGCAGACGGTAATAAGTGACCTTTGGGGAGGGACACAGAGGAGCTTTGTTGTTCTTACATCTGGTGTCAGAACTCAACATATAAAACAAGAAGGTTCTTTCACTTTCTTTCTCATTCATAAGTGTCTGCTCTATAGAGCTTAATTAAAGCCACTCTGTTTCCAGATCAGTGAAAATATGCCACCTGTACATAAATCCCTTCTCACAAACTGAAAAGCCAAAATTATGTTATTCACTTCTACTTAAGAAACAAGCAAATTTTAAACCTGGAGCAGTCTCAGAAGTAACATCAAGCTATAAAACAAAGTAATGTGAAAACACAGCTTTGAGTAAACATGGCCCTGCCTCTCATTTAAACAGACATATTTATTGATGGTGAGACATAATGCACTTCTATCCCAGCTGAATAACTCACCTCAAAGGTTTTGTAAGAGACCTGCATCTATTTTGAAAATATATTTCCTTTTGTAGGAGTAAAATATGTTTAATTTACATTTTCCAAGTATGCCATCTTTTCTGAGCAGAAGAGCATGTTAAAAGGTGAATGCAGAAGTCTGCAAACTTGCAACAATCTTTCCCAAGAATATGTGTTTTATTTGTGTCCTAATAAACATAAATAAAGCAAGGTAGCATCTAGGAAAATTAAGAGCTGGGCAGAAATGTAGAGGAAGGTCTGACAGCAATAGAACAGAACATAAAGCACTGCTTATGTATGAAAGTGGACTCTGGGATGGTTTAGTGCTTTGCAATGTAATGTGCTTAAGTAATTCAGTCCAATGAGCAGAGAGGAGTTGGGACTACTGGATTTTCTTGCCAGGAGGAGGAATCTCCTTTTTTTTTTGATGGCAGAAAAATATATATCTAACATCAAGGGTAGTGAAACACTGGAACAGGTTGCCCAGAGAGGTGGTGAAGGTCCCATCCCTGGAGACATTCAAGGTCAGGCTTCAGGGGGCTCTGAGCAACCTGACTTCGTTAGAGATGTCCCTGCTTATTGTAGGGAGGTTGGACTAGATGACCTCTAGAGGTCCCTTCCAACCCAATGCATTCTATGATTCTATGATTCCATGGTCAAAGCATCACCCTGAAAGAGGACCCAGCTTATAGAACCTGCTCTGAGCAACACCACTTTCACCTTCCATGAGACCCCAAAAACTGGACGCCAAAACCAGTACTGTGTAGCACAGGGAAGAACAGAGATCCCCTTCCCCACTTGAGCACAGTTTGCTCTACATTTGAGCTGAGATCCATTTTCACTTTCCTGTGACATTTAGTCAGCTTTCTCTGCCTGGTTTTCATGTAGTTGCATCCAGGAAGCACTGAATTTAAAGGCGGGTAGTGGCTTCACATGGGGGGCTCCCTGGGAACAAAGGTTCCCCAGTGCCTTGGTGCCAGGCAGACCCCAGCCCACACCAGCACTCACCAGGATGGAGCTGAAGCAGGTTCCTGCCCATCTGCAGGATTCACCTGCACATAGATTGCTTTAGGCTAGGGTTTTACCAGTGTGTATGGCATTGCATCTTAAGCAGCTCTTGTTGTAGTTGATATCTGATAATCAGCTGCTGGGAACAGCATCGACACCTCCCCAGTCATTTCCCGGGGGAGGATGTTAAAAACCTGGCACGGTGGCAGCTTCCCCGGCAGTGTGGGCACAGCTCCGACAGGGATATGCTGTTACACAACAGATCCGCGTCTCTTCCGACAGAGATGGAAGACAGGGGGCTATGGAATCCTTAACATCCCCTGCTAAACCCATCCCTGTGCTGATTTATTACTAATGCCCAGCAGTCCTCTGTAATATCAGAGGCAGCATTTGGGGAAGGAACGTGTGAAAGGATAAGATGCTGTCACAAAAGCTGGGAAATATTTGCTTCTGCATTGCACAGACAAAGCGCTGGGGAAAGCTCCTCTGATAAGGACACATGATTTCTGTGATCTTTCTTCACTCTGAGGGTAGCGAGACACTGGCACAGGTTGCACAGGGGCATTGCGGATGCTCCATCCCTGGAGGTGTTCAAGACCAGGTTGGATGGGGCCTTGAGCAACCTGGTCTAGTGGGAGGTGCCCCTGCCACAGCAGGGGGGTTGGAACTAGATGATCTCTAAGGTTCCTTCCAATCCAAACCATTCTATGATTCTATGATACCCCTTGCAAAGAGGCTGTGTTTGCAGTGGTCATCATCTGTGCCATGACATATCTCTACTAAACTGCATAAACCACAGAGGAATATTAGCTAAATTAAGTCTACCAAATTCAGCTTTAACATCTAGAGGGCAGGATGTCAGGATGGGACCTGCATCAGGCTGTACAGCTGGGAAAGACTCCCTTAATTTCTCTTGCACCTGGTCATCGGATCTGAAGCCCCTGCTCCTATGTCTGCTGATGTAACTGTGCCAGGTAGTATAGGACTGAGCTGTGGCTTGTCCACCTCCCAATCCACTCCAGTGACAACTACAGACAGTTTGCTCTTCAAACTATTTTTGCTGTTTTCTGAAACTTGTTGAGGAGAAGAAGAAAACCAAAATCTAACTACTAGGCCATTGTCAGCTTCTCAGAGAAAATATTCTCAAGTATTTGGCACCTTGAGTGTGAAGACAAATAACTTACTGAGAGCAAAGCGGCTGAATAAGAGCCCTGGAATTAAGTGCCAAGCACTGAGGTCTCCTCAAAGGGAGAGAGGTCTCCATCCCTCTATCCCTCCTCTCAGTTTCCCTAAAGATGAATCACATCTCCCATGCACCATGAGCTCTTTTTTTTGGCAGATCCCCTCATTTGGCACTCTTTCCATGCAGCCATTCAGGAGCCATCAGTTTGCTGGCACAGTGCTGGCCTCCAGCGAGCAAAGCACCTGAGAGCAAAGCCCTGGAAAGCCTGCACCCTTTTTGTAAATTTAGCTCCTAATCATGCTGTGGCTTGATTCCTTGTTTTCAAAATGAGCGTATTAATTCCTCCTTTATCCCACTGTTTATCAGCCTCGACTCACGAGATTATAAACTCTCTGAGGCAGGCTGTCCATTAGGATGTGTGTTTGGTTCCACAGAGCCTTGAAAACCTTAGGAGGATCTAAATGCTGCTGTTTATATATTATCATATTACTCATCATGATTAATTTCTGGGTTGCATCTTTAAAGGAAGATTGCTATTTCCTGAACCTTAGCTCCAGAGTCCATGATCCAAATTTATCCCTGCTGTCATGCCATTAAGTTACATTACAGTTAATAATTCCTTGCTCTGAATGCATTCACTTGTACTTTCCCATTTTGTACTTCTTTTACAAGTGATAAAGGATTGCTTTGAGGAATTTTCATTGCAAAAGAAATCAATTCTCTGCTAGCAGGGGAAGATAACAAGGCCCATATAAGGTGATCACATACCACCACTGCTCCCTTGAACACGAGTATATTTTTGTTGCAAGCTGTACATCTGGATGCCAGCTTTCCAAGTGCTGGGGTTGATCTATCAAACATGGCAAAACAATCTATCTTTAAAATGAATGATGATGCAAATTGTTCTCAGAAAAGCCATCTATCAAAAAAAGAATATAAATTACAGGCTGGACATGTTGGTGGAGAAGGAATGCTATGTGGTTTATATCAAGTTAATCCACTGCCAAAACTTTCACTGATTTATATACTGATATGGCAACCCTAGGCTAAAGGTAAAAGGGGCACATTGCCAACAAAGACCCTGTTTCTGCAGAGGCTCTGCATGTGCCTAACTCTCTGCATGCTTCTAGTCTGCTTGGAGGAAGAGCTTCTTAATCCACTGCCACCTCAGAGATGCCAAGGTGCTCCTTGATGTACCACAGGGTGGTGGGCGCCTGCAAGAATCCAGCAAAGCAAAAGCTCTCCAGCTGGATGCTCAGCTCTGGCCCTGCTACTGGGACAGGTATAAGGAAGGATTTAGCATGTAATGGCAGCTCCTCCACACCTGGCAGGCCCGAATCCAAGCTCAGCCTTGCTCTCAACCACAGGAGCCTTATGCAGGCAGGGAAGAGTTGTCCTGGAGAGTCCATTAGTCCCAGCTACTCCACTACAGCACTGACAAGCCCCAGCCCCATGGCTCAGCCACGGCTCCGGAATGGTGGCTGAGGTGCTGCTCACATTGCTGTCACCCTGACCAGCAGGACCCCCAGCCTGATCTGGGACAGTGTGCTTATTATTAGCGATGTAATAATTAACAACCACCAACTTGTCCCTGCTGTGACTCTTTCAGCCCCTCAGCAGAGCTTCCCACCCATTTCACCTGTGGAGCAAACCCCCTCTTTGCAAGCATGTTCAGAGCAAGTTGTGCCAAGGTGGCTGACCCCAGCAGCACCCCACCTTTCTGGGCTGTACTACTGGCTCCTCCACCAAGGAGCTCCATGCCAGAGAGGACAAGTAACCCTGTGGATGGTTAGGAGGCGTGGTTGTTCAATGGGACCCAGCTAACCTTGGGCCCTGGGAGATAGGAGAATAACAAAGGCTCGTTACTTACTGTAATTACTTACAATATGCAGCGCACAGCTGAGACCCTTTGATATTTCAGTGACAGGTGCTGTTGCTTGGGGGGACATTTAATACTGTCTATGTTATGCACAAAAAATTAGATTGCATGAACATTGAAACTGTAGCGTCAGGCACTCAGAAGCTGAGAAGTGCCAGAAATAAGATGGCTAATGTGTCCTTCATTTAGTCTTCTTGATGAAGTCTTTAATTACATGATCTCATGTTTACAGTTGTATTATAAAACAAGAGCAGAGAAGCCCAAACCAAGCTGTATGGCAACTTCTAATATTTTTTTTGCTAAATTCTCAGTTGTCAGTATGAGCAAGGCAAGATATTTTTAGAGCAGCATTTTTGTTCATAAAATGTGCATTTGCCAAATCTATTTTGTTTCTCACACAGTTCTGCTTTGCAGTACCTCTGATACAATGCTAGCTGAAGCCATTAACTGTGCGGGGAAGAGCAATCAGAAGCCACATGAGAATTAGGCAGTGTCTATTACAGGCTGAGTGAGGTTTCAGCTAATTGATGAGACAAGGTAATTTCTGTGATTGAAAGTCTTTACTAGAGATAAAGCACCACATTATTATCAGGTACAGCTTTGATTTTTCGTTAATTACTACACTAGCTTTGGAAGAGGGGGGGAAGTATTTATCCCACATAAGGCAAAGAAAACCATAGTGTATACTTGGCAGAGTCACACTGTATTTGTCTGAGCTGCAAAACAGGACGTATCTGCTGGTAGACATCTATCCAGTGAGGTATTTTTCCCCTGCTGCACTGTTTCTCTTGGCAGCACAATGTGCTAACTTTAGAAGTGTCTGAATGCCTTCGCTAAACTATTAGCACAAAATAAGCTCCTTTGTGTTTTACCCATTCATGCTTCTTAATTTATGTTCTGGCATCACTTTTCCTTGTATTGTGCAAGTCAAGAGCCTGCACATGGGGCCAAAATCTGTTTGTGTACAGGCGACGATCAGGATGCATTCTGGTGAAGTCGATTCCATTGCTTCTGAGAAAGCCAGATCCCACTGTGCCTCTTATTTACAATCCACTTCAGACATGCCTCCCTTGAAATGCCTTGAAATCTCGCTCAGAAAGTAGCAGTGCACCTTCCTCTGTCTCAAGAGTCGATGACAGGCTAACTAGAAACAGGAAGGAGCCATGGTGAGTGGGGCCAGAGCCATGCTCCCCACAGTGTGTGGATCTGGACTTCCAGTTTGTCCCATGCTGGTTGAGCCAGGGGCCACCATGAAGTCCATCAGCAGAGCCAAAACATCCCTAAAGTGAAACGATCCTTTTTCTTTTGATTTGTCTCTGCTTTAGAGCAATGTGTTTTATTGCCTGGGAATGAGACAATTAAAAAAAAGAAAAGAAAAATCTGCGGCAATAAATAATGTGAAACAAGATAGTCAAGAACAATAATCCAAAGCACTGCATGAAGTAAGAGCCTTTCCCTTAAAACATTATACATTGCAGGTTCCTGAGGGCTCCACAATGCATTCTTTCATGTTCTTTATGGAACCAAGGGAATTGCTGACGTTTGACCTATGAAGAAAAAATATATTTTATGAAGGGTGATACCAAGCCAAGAAGTCTAATGCTATGAAGCTTGGCTGAGTGACACCATTTGCAGAAGCAGCCACAGCTCAAGAAGTTCAAAGCTTCTCTTTTCCAAATCCAGAGTAAATCACTGCCTTCCCAGTGAAAGGAACAGAGAAGCAGAAGTGCTTTGGGAACATGTACTTCTTGGGTAGAGGAGTATAATCCACCTGAGGCAGCTCCAAGGGTTGTCCCTAGGGCAGGCTGTCTAGCACTGGGATGGGAGCTTGCCTGGAAATCCCAGGTGCTGGAAAAGGCATGGCCAAACCCCAGGAAAACAGGCTGCTGATGCCTGTCTGAGCCCTTTTTTGCAGATGGGTGGCAAAAAAATGAAGACCCCATTTACAGGAGCCTTCAGCCTCCCTGGAACAACCAGTCCTTGCCCTGGCCAAGCAGCAGCTCTACCAGTTAGGAGGTCAGAGTGGGGCACAGGGCATTAATGATGGGGCTGCCTGGCCTTGCTGCCCCCAGACCTCCAGGGACAGCAAGGCAGGACTGATGTCTCTGAACCCATGGAAGCACCTGAGGTTTGGCATCCAGGCAGAGAGCTGAGCTCTGAAACTCTGTGGCCTTTCCTCTCACGCACATGTCCCCAGGCCAACAAAACTGCATGCCAAAAAACACATTCCTCCATCCTGATTCATTGAGGTCTTTCCTTTCTTTTATTCTAAAATTTCAAACCCTAAAAACAGGCACTTTTCATCCTTAATCGTGCCTTGTTCCACTCACTTCACAAGATGATGCTCCTCCAATGTTCCTGATAAGCTGCAGCTCCAATGAAAAGCTCAGGTCACACAGGCAGCTCAGAAGGATGAAAAGCAAGAGAGAAGATCTCTCCTGCAAGAACCAGCATACCCAGAGTCTTGTTTCAGTGCACCAACACACAGGCCAACACAAAGACATGATGACTGCAAAGTTGGCGGGTTAAAGTTAAATAATGGTACCTGCCAACTACGGGGTGAACATGATGCTAAGAAAACATGACTAAATGCAACACATGAAGCTGTTCAAAGGAAAACAAAATAAGCATCTACATTATCTCTTTCAAACTGTTTATAGTTGAGGTCTGATCACATTCCTATTAAGGTCAATGGAAAGGCTCCAGGTAGCCAGGGCTGAAGTTGGGTTTGGCTCCACATCTTCGGCTCCACTGCCTTGTCCTGGGATGTTAACAAAGATATTTCATGGTGTAAGAGGGCTAGAAGCACCACCACTGCCTCTTGGCTGCACAAGGAACAGAACAAGGAATTGGCTCAACAGCTCTGAGGGAGAAAGGCAGCTCTGTCTGCTGCAGAAACACAGCGCCTGATTCAGATGCAAACCCTCTAATTTATGCATACAGACATACTTGTACACAAATAAACACGCTGGGTTTTCATCACAGCGTGTGGATGAGTGGGCTAATAAAAAAAGATGTCGTATCTTTCTCTTACACACACGCAGTCACCTACACAAAACCATGCTAAAAATATTTTGTAAATGCAACAGTCAAGCACATTGAATAGGGAATGGCAGAATTAAGACTGTCACTTCATTTTGAGACAGTTCTAAGGAATGAAGTTAAGCAATAATAGTATTGTCTTCAGTGTTACGCTAACAATTCCTGCTTTGTTTGTTCTGAGAGAACATATCTTGCATTAAAAATATCTTCTTTCTCTTTTTTACTTTTTTTTTTTTTTCCTAAGTGCTTCGGGGAAAAGCAGGAAACAAAACCCAAGTCTTTTCCAAATAAGGCTTCTGGAGAGTTTTCTCAGGAAAAGAAAAAGCAAAACCACAGAGATTAGGAGATGTCAGAATTAAGGCTGTCCAAACATGAAATCACTCTTGATTTACTTACATGCCCATCTCCAAGGAAAGTGAGCCAAACTGCACAGCCAGCCCTGACTTTTGAGTGACCAGCTCTGTAATCTCAGTGGTAGTCTTTTAACAGAAGACATTTCTGTATTTAAATTCCAGGGGGAATATTTGCTTGTTTGTTTTTAGAGTATCAAGATGAACACTGTGCTACCCTGGTGTCCCTCAGCACTGGTGCTAACCAAGTCACTGGCAGTGGTCCCAGCTGCCATCCTCTGCTAGAAGAAAAGCCTGAAGGAGGTGAGGTTTTTTCCAGATGTTTGGTGACTAAGCTTCACATACTCTCCTCACATCTATGCCCTGCTTGGGTTCTTCTGTCCTTTGCTCACCAAACTGTCCCTGCTCCAGGCCTGTCATATTATTTCTCCACTCACCAAAGTCCCAGTCTCCTCATCTTGCCAGCCTTGTCCCTATTCCTCTCCTTTCCCAGCACTTATTTCATTGTTCAGCCATTCTCAGTTCCCATACCTAGTCTCTTTGCTATGCATTTCCAGTTCTACTTTATTTTTCCACCCTCTGTATCCATCATGTCTCACCTTCATCCCCTCCAGTCCCTTCCCTTTCAATTCAGCTCAGTTCAGGCAGCAACATCCGTGTTGCCTGGGCTCAGCAGTTTTCAAGGACGTGGTGGGGACACCCTCTGTGTTCTCACACCTGGCAGTGAGCTGGTATCACCAGGAGGGTCCTGCACATCCCTGCACTGGGCCATGCTCTGTGCAGATGCATCATTTGGTGTGCAAATCAAAAAGTCCAAGTAAGTTTCTGTTAAGCATGTGAAAATCAGAATTTTTCTCAAAAGTTGCCACGGAGGCAGATTTTATCAACTACTGGAATGAGAGGGAAGGAGTAAAAATACACATTAGACATAGGATCAACCTGTGGCAAGTATATCCTCCCCATTCAGAAGCAGTGACTTTCCCATCTTTAGTATGGGCAAACAAACCATTTAAAATCTTGGTAATCTCAGGAATGATTCGAAAGTAACAGTTTTTTATGTCTCTGTAGTATCTCTTAACTGAGACTTTTGGGCATGGCTTGTAAGCCTCAGACAACTCTATTCTCTCTCAGGGCAGGGGAATGACGGATAATCAGATGGAGAGCAATGAACAAGCCGTCAGTGCACCCACAACCAGCCCACCTGCTCAGGCTCCCTGGGTGACCTTCAAGGCACCCTCCTGGCAGCTCCTCAAAGGTGTGATCTTCCCAGATTACACTTTAACTGTACAGTCATCACATCTAATAAATAGAGGGAAGTAGAAGTTTTGCTTCACATTTAACACCACACAATTAATTATTTTACTTATGCACAACACAAAAGCATATACAGCTTTTTTAGAGGGGAAAAGATCCATCTCCTCTTACGGAATAGAGAACCCACTTATTTTCATGCAGGAAGTAACCCAAATATTTGTCTTCCTTGACTTTATTCTTTCCTTAGCAAAGCCAGGATCTCTCACTAGAGTGCCAGGACCTCTCCACAGAGAAACCTGACCCTTCCTTTATGCATTGAGTTTCTGTTCAAAGAGGCTCTAATATGCCTCTATCTACTGGCTTATAGTTAATATTTGTATTGTTCCATGCCTCCTTTTCCAGCTGAAAAATAGGGAAAAAAATGGCTTATTTTCTTTAATCATCTTCTGAACATATTCATCACCATTAAAAATTCAACTTGAATTTGCAGACATGGACCATAATGACATAATCTCAGTCTTGGTCTGAAAGGAACAGAGTGGGTAATTTATCAGAAAATTGGTGAAAAAAAAGACCTTTATTCTTCCCAGTGGGTAGGAGCAACACAGAACTGTATTTCAAATCACATCCAAAATGTAAAAGCCATCAAGACTTGAAAGACGGCTCTGAGTTTTCCCAGACTATCTTCCTACACTGACTTTACTGCTTGGACCTGAAGAGCCTGAACAACATGTTTTGGTTATTGCTGAGAACTTCACTGAAACAGGCAGGTGCTGGCATGATTTTAGGGCCGTAGAAGTTCTCAGAGGAAAAGTTGTGCTCCATTTGCCAGTCTGTCTCTCCAGTCTATTTCTGCAGCCGTAACTAAGGAAGTTGTTTGCATAAAGACCATGAAATGCAGCTCATGAAGTGCAGTAACACACATTGGTTGATAGTGATTGCAAGGAAAGGAGGTGGGTGGAAAGATTTCTGTTGATATGTGATGAATTCTGAGGACTGGTAAACCACAGAATTAGAATCTCAACTAAGGATTTTCTGAATTTTTATTATTTTAAAACTGAATGCTCCCAATCCCACAGCTCAGTTTGTACCATTTCTTCTCAGATCCTCTTTTGGACTACAGAAAAACTTTTTTTTTTTTTCCTAGCCTCAGATTACTTGGCTTATGGTTTGCAGTTGCAGTAACAAGTAAACTCATGATTCTTCATGTCATCCCTTAAGTCGGGGTTGATATATTTGCTTCTAAGATTTCTCAGGATAAAATATATGTCTACACCTCCAGGAAGTCTGCAGCTACCATGGTGTGAATACCCAACCTGCTCCCTCCAGCTGGTCTTACCTTTCTAACACATTTCATGCTGACTATACACATCAAATAGCTACACTCACGCTGTGTAAGTTCAGCACTCCCCAGAACAGGAGGTTGACTGTACTTGCAGCCTACAAGCAATACACACACGTGTGGTAAATCTGCCCAGCACAGCAAGAGCGAGATCTATTGCTCAGGCACACAGCAACTGGGCTGTGCTGGCACGGCCAGTGCAGGGCTTTCCAAAAGCATCAGACTTCACCTGTACACACCATGGACGTGACCAGGGTTTCTGGATGCATGGCAGCCCAGATAGATTTATTGCCCATTAACTCCAAGTTAGTCACTGAACAACTGCATGAATACAGAAATGCTCAAGCCTGTCTGGGTAAGGTTTCTAGTCCGAAAGTGATCATGCCAGTGGAAATGCAAGAACATCATGACCTAAATTACAATTTGGCATTAGGATTCACTGGTATGGTCTGCCTGCATCCAGACCACAGGCTGATGGATTTCAGTGGTGGGCAAATGAATGGCTGCATAGTTTGTGAAGAATTTTTTTATTATTTGTGAAAGAAAATGTTGTTTGAATGCCTACTGTCAGTGAAGCAGAATTACTTGCGCTCAATCTTTTGACTACCACCTATGGCAGATCTACAGGAAAGCATCCTGTTAACTAAACATGTGACTGTTGGACATATTTGATGACAATGTATTTCAGAATGATCAAAGTTAACTGTCAGAGAAATTAGATTAGTCATTATTAGTCTTCAGTAGTTCCCATGAGAACCTTAAACAGTTGGTGGTTCTTCTTAAAAGATTAGAATAAGCCTTGTAATATGTCATGATGAAAGCAGTAAAGATTTGGAATAGAGGGCAGAGTGCTGTCTTTGTTTCTGAAAGTAGACGGTTTCTAATTCAGGCTTTTAATTGTACTGAATTTTATCAGTCTGTAATACAGAAAACATTGGGCAAGGGCCTATGTTTTTCCATGAGCTGCAGGAACTGGTGTTTTAAATTCATTCCTCTGAAATAATCTGGTTCCAATTGGCCAGTGTCAATGCCAGTAGATATTCTTATTTCCACACCATTTTCTCCTCATTCTGTTCAATTCTTACCAACGCCAAGATGAGGAATGATGCTGATAAGCAGTCATAGAACTAATTATTACACACTGAGTCCGACAGCCTTATCAGTAAAGTTGAAACAAAATTGGCAGTATGTTAGCCGTGACCTAAAAGCAAAGGTGGGGAGTTTAAAAGCAAAATGAGATGAAGCTTTAGCCGTTACAACTGCTGACCTGCAGTATAAAAAAAAACCCCTCTGCATTGACTGTTTTATTCCTTCTACAACTGGAAATTTGTATGATGGGAAAAACTCTGTGTGTAAAAGTGGAAATTCTATAAATTCAAATAATAAAGAGTATCACTTAAGTAATATTTAATGCAAAGAGGCATTCAGATAATCTAGAATATCTGTGAACAAAAAAGTTCTGCGAACTACAAAGCAGTAGCCAGGATTTGTCTTTGAAACAGCTTGTTTGAAGTCTCTTTGCAAGGCCATAAAACAAAAGACTCTCTGTTTAAAGGATTACATTAAAGGATTTTCTCTTTTTTGTATTTATTTTTTGGAAAATGCTGATGAGGGAGAGCCCCCCAAGCTGCTATGGAGAGTATTATGACTGTCATTTCAAAGAAGACTGATAAGTCCTTTAGATCTTTCTCCAACAGTGAGGTAATCATGCATCCTTGGCCTTTCATTATTTCTTAGCCCAAAATTTATCAAAGAGCAAAATTTTACTTCATCAATTTTACATCATCAATGCTTTCTTTTTATTTTTTCGTTTTTATACATCCCTGAAGCAAATAACTCAGATAACATAAAAGGACTTAAACTCTTACAAGTTTGTAATAGTATGGGACTGCTGAAAAATAAGGTACCATCTGTTGACCAAGCTTTCATACACCTTACCTATGCAACTGGTCTACATGCTGTTAGATAAGGCCATTTTTTCATGTGTGAATAATCATAATGCAAACAGTGCACAGTCATTGCTATGCTGTATGGCTTTGGTTACATGAGGTCCTTATGGCAGCAGCTTTGGTTTATCTAATCAGTGCAGCCCCTCCAAAAACATTGAATCATAACAGTTGTCTTCATAGCAACAACATTAAGTCCCTGTAGCCAGAGATTTTTAAGGACAGAAGGGATATTTGTAAGCATTTGTCTTCCCACCAGTGGCACAAAGGCCATGAAAATTTATCCCTGGGTTCCTGCAGCCAACCCAGCAGCTTCAGGTTGATCCAAAGTGATGGTCTGGATCTTACCCGACCTGCACATGGTTTCCAGAGAAATTACAGGCTCTCTGTAGTGAAAGTGTAGGTTTCTGACTACCTACTCTTTCCAGTTATTTCCAACAAACCCCCCTAGAAGCAGTCTGTGAACTCCTTGGCTATACCAGTACCAGTGAAGTGGCAAGAACTGCAATGCTGGCTCTGATGCTACCCCAAATCCACTTGAATTTTAATGCTCTCCCTGGTTCAGGTTTGGCCCTGGCCAGCTCTTCCACATAATGCTGAGACACTGTTTGAGAGGCAGCCAGGCCAGAGACCATTCCCAGCTGGTGATTATGGACAAGGCTTCCCTGTTTTGGGAAGGAAAAGGGATGGAGTCTAGCCAGAGGGACACAAATTAGCCCATATACTTCTTGCCCCCATGGCCAACCGTCCCTGTGGCTTAAGGATTTCCTGAGTCAGAATTGGAGTCTTTTGGGTGGTTTTACTGTCCTCAAGTAATTTTTCTTCCATGAATTTATCCAAATGCCTGTTGGACCCATGGAAAGCTTTAGCATCCTCAATATCCTTTGGCAAGCAGTTCCATGGCTCATTTTGCTGTTATTAATACCACACTTAAATGTAAGTGATAGTAAATCTATCACGTCTTGGCAAACTCTTCCAGGGGGATAATGGTTTTAATAACTGTTAAAAAGGTTTCCTTTGTTTTCTGTCTGAGTATGTCTAGCTTGAACTTCCAGCAATTTGGTTCCTGTTAATGTCTTGTCCGTTAGCTGGAAAAAATCCCCACATTACCAAATACCTTCTCTGGGCAGATTGTGATCAAGCCACTACTTAATCTTCTCCTTTACATGCTAAATCAACCAAATTCCTGAAATCTCTCCTAACATGACAGACTATCAAAACTCAAATAATTATTCTGTTTAGACATAATTTTCCTTTCAAAAAGGAGCCTTTTTCGGCTATGATAAACACATCTTGACAGAAATAAATAGCATTTACTCTCTCTTTAGGCTTTTGACATCCTGAAGATGTTGCAGAGAAACCTTTGGTCTGTCTCCATGGAGAAATCTTCTAATTGCAAAATAAATAATTTATATTATTATACACAATAAGCATCCCAAAATATCCCCTTATGTGCAAACTGTACTCCAAAATAAAAGTGAATTTTAGTCCAAAAAATGTTGGTCTGAGTTGGAAACATGTTAAGTACTATGAAATATAAACAGCTTATTCAGCATTATCCGCTTTGGGAAATTTTTCCATGTGGAGATGAGCTCTTTCTGAACATGAGAATGACACTAATTTGTCCATATGCATATAATTAACTTCATTCCCCTGATTTTCTTGGAGATTATTTAGAAGATGAGGAGTGATGGAGTGATCTTTTTAATAACTTCATACCATCAAATGCGAAACAGCAGATCTTCTTACAAGATACATATTGCCAAAGGAAGAAAAAACAATGTCAATATAGTTCTATTGACTTGGAAGTAGAAACACTCAGTCTTTCATGTTAGATCTGTATTTTGAGTGTATTTTTTCTCACATCCCCATATTGTTCTGTTGTATACGAGTAATGTTGAAACATAATCTCCTGGTTGAATGAAATTATAAAATCTGAAATCTGGGCATGCATTAAATTTGTTTCAGAGACACTGTACAGTGATGATAGCTACTAAAAAAATTAGTTTCTCATTAAATCTTGATTTTTAAGTTCATAACACTCCTTAGACTTTCAGGCATACACTGTAGATTTCTGAATTCTTTGGAAGGAACAAATCTCCCTAAATGTTAATCTTCCATTTTACACATCCGCCTTGCCAAAATCTTACGATTCAATTTACTCTGCAGAGATTTCATTTTCTTTAAGTGTTGACACTAGAAGCACTCGCTGCATGAGATGTAAATCACATTCAGATATGCTGTATTTCCAGTATCCTCGCTGAGGTTGGAATGAGTACTTCTTGAGCAAAAACTAATGAAAGGACTTTCCAAAGCAGGTGACTTGGAGCAATATTACCGCAGAGAACTTTCACTCTATAAATGAAAATATGTTTTCAAACTCTCCAAAGCAATTCCACAGTATCAGACAGGGTGCAAGTAAAATAAGTGACATCTGAGGTTCATCACTCCTCACAGCACAGAAGAAGATCTGAGAAGGCTGTGTAGGACTCTCTGTTGAGGACTGAGTACCTTCACAGAAACCCAGCCCTCACACTTGTGCATTACACCAGGTTTCATCAAAGTCCTGCTGGAAACCAGTGCTTTTACCTTGTGAAATGAAATAATTGAGTTAAAATCATTATGATTGGAACCTGGATCCTGAATAGGAACAAGATGATTCTCTTTCATCTTCAGAGGCATACCAGTTACCACATGCTACACATTAGAGAAGATGGGCACTTGATTCAGAGGACTGAGAAACTAAATTCCTACCACACTGAGATGTGCAAATCAGAAAAGGGACTTCTATTTTGCTGATTCTCTCCCCCTTCGCTAAAATTAAACTTTAACATATCATTAGAGTCCATTTTGCCACTTGCTGCAAGAGAAACAAGACCATGCCAGTTACACTGCCACAACAACCACAAAAAAAAAAATATTCAGGTACCTCAGGACTGTCTGAAGAGCCTTATTTTGGGAATTTCCTAGGTTGCCAATACTTTAATAGCACTAACCTTGTTTTGCAATTAACATCAAAGGAGACATCCAGGGATTTCAAACCTTCTTTTGAAATTTAATTCATTATCATAAGGTTAACCCTTGCCTCACAGCCAGTCTTCCCCAGTAGTGGCATGCTTTAATCTCAGAGGAAAGGGCTTGAAGCTTTCAAACAAGTCAGGCTGGGGTGTGATTCCACTTACCTCCTCTGTATTTCTCACTAATCACCATCAATTTCAGCTACCCTTTAAAATACTTTTTCTATTTAATTTTGCTTTATGTCTGTAGCACTGTAATTTAATGCTACCCTCTTAAAAAAAACAACAAAAAAACAACAAAACAACCCCATTGCTTTACAGATTAAAAAAAAATCCCCCAAACCAAGCCTTTTAATCTTTCCTACACTTTTCTCTGGAGGGCAAATTTCTTTTAATCACTTTCCTGAGCATAATTTAGCACAAGTAATTATACTTCAAAACAAAAGGAAGTGAATCACTTAATTCAATGCTTTGATTTTAGGAAATACTAAATATAGCTAATCTAAGGAATTTTTACTTTTTTTTTTTTTTGTACAGCTGTTGTTGTCAAAGACAGAGGTGATTCTTAGGGGAGAATAAATAAGATGGTGTGGTGCTTGTTACAGAACAGTCTTTCTGAAGCAGGATTGTTATCTGGAGGGAATGTGGTTCAGGTCTAACATGTAAACATGCTGCAAAATAACACGCTTAGATGCTGACTTACTGCTGTAGTCATGCATTCAGAAAAATCTTTTTGGTTTTCTTTTTATTACTATATTCACCCTAGTTCACACATGTCCTAAAAGCCAGACCTTCCTAAACCTGTGCAACTGTTGCTATGCACAACCAAAAAGATGTTTCCTGAAAGACAAGCAATCTACGTAGTCATCTACACTTCAACTCTACTTAGCCATCTACTGAACATTGGAGTAGTAGCCTTGCAGGCCATTTTCTCAGACACAGTATGTATATCTCTTAGGGCTTCCTTCATATCTGACCCTTGTTTTACAATATCATGGTGGTCTCTCAACATCATGTGCCTTAGAAGCAATCTTTGTGGTTGATGAGAAGCTGGCTTGCTCTGACATCCTTCACAAGAGTCTATGATTCTATGACCCTAACCATTTCCTTCACACTGATGACCCATCATGCTGACTTTGCAACACCTTTATTCATTAACAATCTTTATTAATTTATTTAATGATTCCCAGCCACTCTCACTTCCTAAGGTGTTGTACATCAAACTGATAAAACAAAGTGAAATACTAATCAGGATTAATAGCACTACTATAACCAAATGAATTTGATAGAACTGCAGTGGCTAGAGAAGGAACATTAAATTGCAGCTGAAGAACATATCCAGGAAACACAAGATGCTGCAAATCATAATCTTTTTTTCCAGAGTTATTAACAATTTAGGACATGCAGTAAACCCCTCATGTATCCTTCACTGTGTCTGCAAACAAGGGCAAAGTGAGCTGAGCTTTGCTTTTACTTTAGAATATCAGAAAGAAGAAGGTTTTTTTGTACTGAGTTCCCCATTTTCTATATCATGAATGCACAGTCATACATGGGGAGAACCACCAGTAGTTCTGGTGAAGAACTAAGTAGTTTTAAGCACTTTTGGAGCCTATATCCACTTCTTTTCTAAGGAGACATAGGAACCTGGGGCAAGACTCACAAAGGGCATAGGCATCACAGCACTGAGATGCACAACAGCCTGTTCCCAGACACTCACTGTCTCATACAACAGAGCTGAGTGAGGTGTTTGGGCTCCTTAAACAGAGTTTCCTGGAAACAGGAGTCACAAACCAGCTCAGCAGGCAAGGAGCCACGTAAGCTCGTTTCTGAAGAATCTCGAGGTGGTGTCAAGCCTCACCCCACTCAAGAGTTCTGCACTTGGACGGTGTTCACAGCACCATGGGGCGGAGAGCCCCATTCCCACCCTCCACTGCAGCATCTTTTCCCCATAATACACAACCCCAGGATGCAGGAAATGGGAGTTCATATCATTCCCTGGCCTAAGGAAATGTTGTCTACACATCAGAGGGCTGTTTTCCAGGATTGTTTTTTTCTTCAGAGGGGAAAAGGAAGATGCAAAGCATCTAAACTGCAAAATTTAGCACTTTGAAAAGCTTTTTAAGTTCTGTCTTTTCAACAAAAATGTCAACAAAAGGGAAAAAGAACATAACATTTTGGCCAAAGAAAAAATCTATTCTGAGTAAAAAAGGAAATTTTCCCTTCCTCTGTCCCATGAAAGCTACCAAGTGACTCTTGCTGTTCAAGGAATAACTTTGCACACCACTAAAAGCCCTCTGTCTCTTAGGTAAAATGCTAGGGGCGTATAAGAAACAATCAGCAATACCTTGCCAGCACTCTGTTATAAGTAGTGGTGATGAAACCACCATTTCAACATGGTCAGTGGTAAAAACAGGAGCTGTTGAAGGACTTGATTCAGCACTGTGCTGGATTGCTATGTTCAATGCTGTCTCAAGGATCACAGTAGAAAAGCAGAGTAGGAGGCTTTCCCCGCGGGAAGGATGCTTTGGCACATGAGGTCTGGTCCTCTCATCAGTCTCCCCAGGATCTACCTTCTTACTGCTTGCTCCCAGCAATATTGTATAACAAAAGGGACAATCAAGCCACTTCCAAAATGATAAACCTCCATGAACATGTCTTCCCTGATGTGCACAACATCACTGTCCAAGAGGTGGAAAAGCCCGTGGCCCCCAAATACAGTCCAAGTCCTTGGTTGCCTGAAGTGGGGAGGAAAAACCTTTTGTGAGATGGACTCTCCCCCTTGTCCCATTTTGGCTGCCTTCTTCGAACTGTGCTGGAAGTTTTCTTCTCCTGATCTGTAGTTAATCTACTCACAAAGTCACAGAGGATGTGAAATTATAAATGTGACAGGCATTTTTTGTTGTTGTCTACTTTTTGACAGCTTTTGGAAAAGAAACTTAACTTCTGGCTTTTTGCCAGAAAGATTATCTTCTGTTTCACTTAAGAAGAATGTATTTTTTCATAAGCAACTATTTTACATTGCAAACTCGGGGCTCTTATTCCAGACAGATAGACTATTTTTAATAAAGTTTCCTCCAAGATTTCAGCTGGCTTTTAAGTCCATGACTGTTAACCTAGAGAGACTGTACTCAGAGAACTACGAACAAAGGTATATTCATCAGGTCTGGGGCCGTTCTCACACTGAAATAACCCTTTAGAAGTTAAAAAAGTTACAATACATTCATAAAAGTGAAGCTATTTGAGTATAACACACAATTACAGGGAGCCCATACGCAGCCTCAGAGGGCTGTGAGCAGGACCTGTGGCTGCGGCTGGGCAGGAAATGCTTTTCCTGCCTTGCAAATATTCCTGGGATTTTAGAAATGCCTTCGATTTCCATATGAAGAAAAAGAGAGAGATTTTACAATTTTCCTTTAAATGAAAGAGAGACAGGCAGACAGCCCAGAGGGCTGTGGTTAGGCCTCTCACCTGGGATGAAAGAGACTTGAAATCAGATTAGCTGTGCTGGCTTTGATTTGCAAAGGACACTGGGGCCTGGGCTCTCAGGGGCACCAAGCACTCATTAGGCTGCTGGCTTTTTCAGCCCTTTCCTTGTAGATTTTCAGTTTTGTGCAGACAATTAACTGTTCACCAGATCAGGGACTTGAATCTAATTAATCTCCATGGGAGGCTGATGCCAAAAACTTCTGCTTCAGGCACCCAAACTGGTTAGGCACGACAAATACAGGTTAGCTGGGTAAGGGATGGCAAGGGTGACTCAGCTCACCCAAACCTGGTGTGCAGAATCCTGGCAGTGCTCCTGGGCAAACCTGCTGCTTTTGAGGCTGTCTGGAGTGCCCATGCCAGGAGCCTCTGCCCGCCATGGGCAACTCTGAAGGGTGACTTCATGAGCAGGGACATACCCAGAACCAATTAGCAGGAACAGGTGCTGGTCATGTCATATGTCCCTCAGGTGCAAACAGCAGGTTCCTCCTCCACCAGGAGTTCAGCAAACTGAGCCTGCTTTGGAGGATGGGTGGCTCCTTTTGCACAGTGGCCTAGGAGCCTGCACCCTCACCTACATCTGCCTTGAGGCAAGAAATTGGGCCAAAATAGAAGTGATTTCTGTTCTTCATAAAGAAACAGCCACTGCTGTGGAAAAACTCATGGGAGTAGGAGATATGACCCAAGTTGGGTTCCAGGTAGTCTCCCAAGAAAGAATACACGGTGGCTTTCTCCCTGCACCCAGCACTGTTTATCACCCTTGTCAATGGTGGCAAGCCAAATATAGTCCTCCTTACTCCTTTCTCACTTGCTCCTTGTATACTCATATCATGCTTACTGGACCAAAGGAAGACCTCCAGCATTCCCTAGCTCCAGAAACTGCCCTTAAAAGTTTTCTTAAGGTGTTCATGTGTCATGTGAAGCTAGGCCAGAAGGAGATCTCGCCCAACCACCTGCATATCATAGGAAATTATCACACAAATTCCCTAGTGTGAGCCCAGATCAGAGGAACAAAACAGTACATGTCAGCATCTCTGGTTTTTATATCTTTTTGTTCTTCTCTGCCTATTCTATTCTCCACTAAACAAGCAAGGAGAAGAAAAACATGGATGGAAAATTTCTACTTAGAAGTACTTTACTTTAGGTTGTTACTCTAGGGAGGAAAGAAAGACACTAGAAAAATTCTGGAAGAAAATATTTTCTACATTTATTTTTTCACTTTTTTTTTTCAGAGTCAAAATCATTTTCCAGGAAATTCACTTCTACTTAACACACTTACTGAGACAAGCCCTGCTGTAGAGAACTCAGCCCCCATAGAATATCACATTTTGTGTCCCAGACACCTCAAAAGAGGTATACACAATCAGAGGTTAAAGTATTTCTCATCTTTTTTTGTGGCTGCTCTGAAATCTCTCTATAAGTAGGTCTGATGACAGGATGGCTGGGGATACACATGCAAATGAGTGCTCCTGAGGTGATAGCTTAATGAATATAATTTAACAGTGCCCGATTTTACATGTTTCTCACTGAAGAAGTCAGCATTTCTTGTTGAGTCTTCCAGGAATGTCTTTAGGATGAATTACAACATACAGCAAGTAAGGGTGTGTTTGCATTCACAGATTTTTAACATCCTCCCGTGACTCCATGGTGACCCCAGCTCTGTATTGTGAAAACATTTTCAGTGTCTTCTTTGTCATATTTTGGTTTTAAGCTCATTATTGCCTAGTTAAATTTGATACTTTGTTTAAAGCAAAAGCAATTTATATCTCAGAGATAAAGAAGAGAAGATAAATAGAAAAGAAGAGCTTCATGAAGTTCAACAAGGCCAAGTGCAAGGCCCTGCACATGGGTTGGGGCAATCTCATTCACAAATACAGGCTGGGCAGAGAATGGAATGAGAGAAGCCTTAAGGAGAAGGACTTCAGGGTATTGGTTGTTGAGAAGTTCCACATGACCCAGCAATGTATGCTCGCAGCCCAAAAAGCCAAGCATAGCATGGGCTGCATCAAAAGAAGTGTGGCCAGGTGGACGGAGGTGAATCTCCCCCTCTACTCTGCTCTTGTGAGACCCCACCTGGAGTACTGCATCCAGCTCTGGAGCCCCCAACACAAGATGGACATGGACCTGTCAGAGCAAGTCCAGAGAAGGGCTACAAAGATGATCAGAGGGCTGGAGCACCTCCCCTATGAGGACAGGCTGAGAGTTGGGATTGTTCAACCAGGAAAAGAGAAGGCTCTGGGGAGACATTATAGCAGCCCTCCAGTACCCAAAGAAGGCCTACAAGAAAGCTGGAGAAGGGCTTTTTGCAAGGGCATGTAGTGATAGGACAAAGGGTAACAGCTCTAAACTGAAAGAAGGTAGATTTTAGATTAGATACAAGGAAGAAATTCTTTACTGTGAACAGGTTGTCCAGAAAAGTTGCTGAAGCCTCCTCCCTGTAAGGCCAGATTGCACGGGGCTTTGAGCAATCTGGTCTAGTGGAAGGTGTCGCTGGCCATGGCATGTGGATAGGAACTAGATGATCTCCAAGGTCTCTTCTAATCCAACCCATTCTATGATTCTATGGTTCTAAGATACTATGG
Organism: Brachypteracias leptosomus; assembly: GCA_013401335.1. Classification (NCBI taxonomy): domain Eukaryota; kingdom Metazoa; phylum Chordata; class Aves; order Coraciiformes; family Brachypteraciidae; genus Brachypteracias; species Brachypteracias leptosomus. The sequence continues at coordinate 156,913 of VYZX01007995.1, read as the reverse complement.
ATGTACAGAGGAAGGATGAGACTTTGATGCTTTGGCAGGGGGGTTGGACTAGATGATCTCTAGAGGTTCCTCAGGATCATCAGGACCTCTTCATGAGCACATGTTCTAGGTAGGTCTGGGCTGTCCAATTGCATCTTTGACCTTTCCTCCCTGCATCTCACGTCTCATTAGTCTATGAATGAATTTATTTGAGGGCCTGATTTTGGATTTGGAGTTTTCATAAGTAGTTTGCAGCAGTGGCAAGCAGACCCAAAATGAGATGGAAGAACCACAATTTAGCCCAGTAATGACAACCCCAGGAAATTCCATATTAAAGGGAACTGCTGAGAACATTGCTTTGTTTGGGTTTATTTTTAAAATCATCAAGCATAGCTTGGTCTTGGACTTTCATACTTTTCAGAAAGCCTTGGCCAAGACATTTTGCAGAGATGTATAAAATCAGAAGGGTACACAGCACCCAAAATATAAAACCTCCCCTCTTGTGCCTCCCCATCATTTTAGTTCAGCTGCCCAAAAGCAGGAGGGATCCTGCAAAGGGGATGAAGTGATACCACACTGACCACTGCAGAGTGAAATGCAAGTGGGGAAAAAAATCATTTCTGCAGGGGATGAAGTGAGCCTCACTCTTCAATTCCATTAACTGCCATGATTCTTCTGGCCATTCTTCAGGCAGTAAGAGAATAAAAAGGATCCTTTTCAAGTGGTGAAAAGGAATATGCCTGAAAAGAAACTCCTGAAAATGTTTGACTTAAGGTACAGCAGCTGCAGCAGATATAAAATGATTCTTACTTTTTAGGTTTGAACACTGGTATTTTATTGTACATCTTGCCAGAGTTTGCCTAAACATTTTCAGAGATGTTGTAGCAGAAGCATAATCAGCACAAGGAAGAATGGCCTTCTGTTTCTGTTTTATGTTTGCTTTTCTTTCTTTTTATCTTGCTATTTGTCCGATCGTTGGCTTTTGCATAGTCACTAGATGGAGGACAGGCTGTGTGCACACAAAAATACACACACAGGGAGAAAACAAGCAGTTGTTTCCATAACATCCATCACCCATTCAAATCCACTTTACCTCTTGTTCAAATAGATAACATTATTATCTGTACTCTTTACTCTTCAATTACCAAGCACGTCATGAGTTGTGAGGCCAGTCTTGCAGCACTCTCTCAACTTGGAGCTCAAATAAACAAATATTAAAAACAAACAAACAAGCAAAAGAATATTTACTTCCCTAGCTTTCCATGCATGCTGCTGGAAAGAGAGAAAAATGTAAAAGGGAAAGTATGACCCTTAGAGTTCAGTATGAATTTCAGTTCTCTTGACCCTCATTTTGGGCTCCTTCATGATTTTGAGAAGTGTTTTGTAATGTAAAGATGTTGAATTCTGATGATGTGATTCTCTCGTAATCCTGTTCAGCAAGTCTAACCTCACACTTCTCATCTCTCCTAGAACTTCACTAAGGTGGATATCACTGATCATCCTGAGAGGATTCTGCCCCTCCACTCTACTCTGGTGAGACCCCACCTGGAATACTGAGTCCAGCTCTGGAACCCTCAACATAAGAAGGACATGAGCCTGACGGACTGGGGCCAGAGGAGGGCCACAAAAATAATCAGAGGGCTGGAGCACCTCTCCTATGAAGACAGGCTGATAGAGTTGGGGCTGTCCAGCCTGGAGAAGAGAAGGCTCCAAAAAGACCTTATAACGGCCTTCCAGCACCTGGAGGGGCCCTACAGGAAAGCTGGGGAGGGACTGTTTACAAGGGCATGTAGCAATAGGACGAGGAACAATGGTTTTAAACTAGAGAAGGGAAGATTTAGATTAGACATTAGGAAGAAGTTCTTTACTGTGAGGGTGGTGGAACACTGGAATAGGTTGCCCAGGGAGGTGGTGGAGTCCCCACCTCCAGAGGTGTTCAAGGCCAGGCTTGATGGGACTCTGAGCAACCTGATCTAGTAAGAGACATCCCTGCTGACTGCAGAGGGTTGGACTAGATGACCTTGGAAGGTCCTTTCCAACCCAATGCATTCTATGATTCTATGATTATTTAAATATTTTGTCCATAGTCACACAAGGGATCACTGGTAGTTAGGAACAGTTATCCTGATTTAATACCTACCACTTCTCTACTTAAAGCCATCATACAATGCGTTACATTAGCCAGCAGGTCATCACATCCTACATGGGAGTTTCAGGGACATTCTCTTTTGAATATCAATAGTGAGATTCTGCAGTTATCATCACTAGTCATCTCCATGGGCCCAAGGTTCCTGTTACGATGGTGTCAAAATCTGCAATCCCTGTCCAGGAACACTTACTAAATGTGAGGTTTCCCATGGGCTTCAAAGTGTTTTGGAAAGGAGTAAGCTATTTTAAAGTGAATTCCATTCAATTTTTTTTTTAACTATTTGTACAAGAAGTTGTGCATCTCAGAATGATTTCTGATGTTTGATCAATGTCCTTTACTGGACATTCTTGCTGTTCTTAAGAAAACATATTGAGATTAGCTTGCACACAGAGGACAGTGACCACTCTACCTTCAGAATATAATTTCATGACTAAGAAACTATGATAGATTCTTGGGGCTCACCTGAGGACAATATAGCTACTGTACTTCCAGTTGATCTGCAAGACCAAGGACAGATTTTTCTTCCGTAGGGCCTAAAGGAGAAAGAGAACTTGCTGTCCACTGAAATACTAGCTGCGAGTCAACAAGCTTCCTGCAATTTCAGCAGGTGCCTGTCACAGTGGGTGCATTGTCTTCCCATTTGTTTTGTCCTGCAGTAAAAGAACAGAGATAGTGTGAACTATCTTAGAAACGTGACATATTTGAGAGCTACCACTGAGGTCAGCTACATAGATAATGCTCAGGTGTAGCTTCATGACAGTTCCTACTCACTTATAATCCCTAATGTCTGTGGAGCAGCAATGAGCACCCAGGCAGGCTAGCAACATGTGCAGGAAGGCTGGTGTGAGAGACCTGACCATGTCACCCTTTCTCACCAGGAGTAATCCCACTCCCCAGGAACTGCTGCATGAATGTGCCATGTGGGATTATGCTTCTCTCTTAGCTCATGGCCAGACCTTCATCTAATGTCACTGGAAGTATGTTCAGTGACTTTGGAGCTCTGGTGACTTACATAACTGAGTTTTCAGCTTCAGGCTGAGCATGTCCTCCAAGGTCTCCCTGCAAGTGCAGGACAGACACTTCCATGCCAGTGCTTCCCAATATGAAACACGTTCCCTCTCAGGAGGTTACTGCAAAGCACTAGTTGGTAATGCCAGCAGACAACTCCACTGTCTCTCACAGTGTTGCTTTCATAGTTGAAACCTCTTCAACTCTATAAGCCCCTTCCAAACACAGAATGAGTAGAATCCATGCAGTGACTTATGCTCATCTCTGCTAAGATCCTGGAGCATTTCTCTGGAAAGACACAAACACCCTTATTCACATCATGGTGCTCACCTGAAGACCAGTCATATAGTTTAAATGCCATCCCAGTAAATCACTTCACTGTTCTAATGAAATGAAGTGTGTGCTATGCAGAGCTAAACTAACGTTGTCTAAAAGGCTCAAACACCTAATGGCAGTGCAGGAAGCTGCAGTGGATGTGTAATAATAAAATAATAATAATAATAAATTGATAATAATTAAAAGGACACCTAATAGTTGGGCCAGGGAGGGAAGAGAAAGGAGGGAAGCAGTTGACTGAGATCTGAACATTTCTGGCATATTTCTCTGGGGTGTGTTCTCCAGCACTTTATTAAAACACCCAAAAGAAAAAGGCTTCTTCTGACTAAGGATGTTTCATCACCAAGAACATGTTCCCACATTCAGCAACAGCTTTTGCTCAACTTCAACTGACTTTTCTTGCATCAGAAATATCCCTGGGCACTTACATCACTCTGGCTGTGGACACAGCTGTAAAATCACACCCTTCTCTAGTCAATGAAAGGCAAAATATTTATTTTAATAGTGCCGGCTAGGCCAATTTCATTCATAATTGAATCAGCAGTTTATTTCTAGGTCTTTTCACTGACCACCCATTCATCACTTCCAGCCACAGAGTTCAAAGATCTGCTGGAAGGCACACTTTAAAAAATCCATTCAAAAACCAGCACCAGTAGAGTGGCAAACTCCAGGGGCAGGCATGCTCAGCCATCACAGCCTATCAGCCTCAACTAGGACTCTGCATAAGATATGGTAGGACACTCCAGCAATGATTTCGACAGTAACTGGCACCTTAGGGCATATATTCAATGGCAATAGAAAATGCACTGAGCCAAAAAAGGCCCAATCCACATTCAACCCACTGTCTTGGTGTCCCTTTAGAGCTGCTGATGGTGCCAGGGGAGCAGAGCTATTCGGGTCTTGTGATCTTCACCAGGGTGTGGCTACAAACAATCCATCACAGATGCATACTGAACCAATGTTCTCATTTGTTTTTTTCAGGTATCTAGTCCAGGTGAACGAGGAAGTTGTGCCTGCTTTCTTGTACTTGTTATTGTGTCAGAGCTTCTGTCATCCAGACATGAACTGCCAGGTGCATCAAAGCTCCCTCTTGCACCACAGTGTAGAACCACAGAAACAGTGCTGCATACAAGGGTTTTCCAGCTCTGCCCTACAATACTTCACACATGCTGTAAGAGAACAGGTTGCAAAAGACTTAAAGCTAAGAGGTTTAGAGCAGTGTTTTAAACCAGTGATGTATTTCAAGGGTATCTTGCAGCGATGAGCTGCCATGCACAGTAGCACAAAGAGGAGTCAGCACCTACAACTGCATTGTAGAGGTAGTGGGTGTAAAAGTGATAGCAAAAAAAGGCTATGACTTGAAGCAAAGAATGAAGACATCAGACATTAGTCTCTGTAAGCCCCAGCCCATACCAGGTGAGCAGTCTGACACATATCCAGGACAGCTAGGTAAAATTTTATTGTGGATTCCTAGCTTTTATCTCTCCATATTCCTCAACTTTTTAGACTTCCCCTTCCAAGTAGAACGGTTGACTCTGCTGCATCTCCTGCCCCAGTCCTTCCCAGTCTGATACAGAGTTGCACTCATAACCAGAAACCACTTTTTTTCAGCCAGTTCTGTACCTCTCCTTCTCATAACCACAGGTGGCCATTTCCAAAGTGATTAAGATGATCAATATTCAAATTGAACAACCTAAATCTCATTAAGGGACACTGTGTTTGTCTCTAGTTTTACTGCAAATGGATATCCCTGTTAACTGGCAAAACAGCTGATGGAGTATTTGGATTACCACCACAGTTCAAATGATGACAAAAAGAGAAATAGTTTTTCACAACAAAAATTTCACAGTGACCAGACCCTAATCTCCTTTTTTCAGTTCCACATCTTGAAAATATTTTCATCAACTTTCCAGTCTCTTCTCCAGCCACTCCCGCACTTCAGTTCAGCTGAACATTTCATGGAGCCAGGCTCTTTTGGTACACTAGATATTTGTCCAGCATCCATCTCTAAAGCCAGTTGGAACACAATTTGCAAAAGGAGAACATAAATAAAGCTGTAAACTTGTGATTTTCACGCAAACCACACAGGAGCCAGTGACTGCTGCTGGTTTAGCCAAATCATCCATTCCCCTGATTGGCAAAGTCTGAGGCCTTTTTCTCTGGAGAACTGTGCTGGAAAAACTTCTGATATTCTTGCTCTCAGAAAAGGACTGAGCTAGGCAATATTTATTTTAGTTGAAAAAGTAATTATTTTATAGTAGCCTCTCAGATGGAAAATAAATCTCCTAAATCTGAGCAGAAGGATGGGTATGATTTCCTCTTTGGTAGCATATTGATCAAGATAAGAAATAATTAATTATACAACTCCTCAGAAATATTATACAAATGGAGAAAATGTGTCTATCTGAAAACCCAGAAGTATGAGTCTTGGAACAAATCCAGATGCACCAAATGTCTACTTTTGAACTCAGTGATTCATGAAAAGAGAGCTGCAGTGATTAGTTACAGCAGCTTAAAGTGTTAAATAAACATAAACTAGGAATGACTCTGACTGGTTCTGTGCAAACTGACCTCCAGAGCTGAGAAATGACCCCTAGACCCCAGAAGGACTTAGTACATGGAGGGAAGGGGAATCTGCTCAGAAGAGCAGAGCCTGAGGAGAATTTCCAGAAAACTCTTAGGAGACCTTGTCCCTGTTCTCAAAAAGCGCATACATCTTTGGTGTCTTGCTGTGTGAAACTTGGCAATGTTAAAATTCTGGGCAAATAATCTATGGAGGGGAACAAGATAATGGCCTGTGGCTGTGCAGGAACAGGCAGCAGTGATGATTAGGAACAGGCACTGCTGCCCTACACACAGTGCTCTGACTCCCATCTTGTGTGGGTGGCTTTGTTGCAAAACCCAAGGAACGTTCACTTTTTTAATAAGCCGTTTCAAAATGGTTGTGTGGTCTGTGGTCAGGTCACACCTTATTTACAGAGTCCCATGGCCCTTGCTGCACTCAGCTGCCCAGGTGTCTGAAAAGCCCATTGCCCCATTCCCACGCTGCCCTCAGATTTGATCCCGTTGATGCTCTGTTCCCTTCTAGGTATCTGGGCACATCCACACCCATGGGTACTACTGCCAGCATGCACCTGAGCTGTGACATCAATCAGACCAAATCCCCTTTTTTCTCTTGGGTAAAGGCAAATGTGAATCCAAGCCCTGAACTAAATGGCAACAAATCTTCAGGAATCTGGATTGCAGACAAGACATAAGACTCAAGGCTCAGACCATGTCTGTTGTTAAATGTTTTGCCCAAGACACGTATTTTATCAGATCAGAATCACAGGCACGCTAATGAATTCAGTGAAACGAATGGCGCTACAATTACAGCCTGTGCATTACACAGGAATTGTCAGCAAAGGATGGCAACAAAGCAGAGACTCGCATAAAATCAGATTAAAAACTTTACTTCTTAGTGCATCATATGCACTGTTTCCATGGATCTGTGATGACCCATGAAAAGAATTTGCTGTGGAAAATGAAGAGGCTTTCTCTGAATTTGGGGCAAGCAGTTCACTGCTGCTAAGGCTGCAAATACTAGCTATTGACAGCTGACATCTTCTGAGCGCACATCATCCTGAACTCTGATTTATGTTTAAAAGCCTGAGGATTTATCTTTAGAGCCATCTGAAGGAGCATTATGTGAAAGGGGAATGAATAAAGCAAGAAAGCCATAAATTTCTCTTTCAGTACAAAAAGCTGGACACTGAGTAACCATGCAACAGCCAAGAGTTGTGTAGAGCACATCAGAGTGAGTGTTGTGATCTACATTAAAAGACTTTTCTAAATTCCTTATTCCTTGATAATGCCAGCACAAGGAGGGGGAGAGGGCAGATGTTTACTTATCATGAAAGAATATTAATTTTTAAGTTATCAGATGTTTTAAATCACTTTCTCAGCCACCTGACAAGCAGAGAAAGAAGTTAGGATTAGGGAAGAGAGATACTCGGCCTCCTGCTCTCCCTTTAAACCAGACTCACTGAACAGACTACCTGGGGCTAATTCTGTTTTCTGTTGGCATAAAAGGGATCAAACTTGGCATCTTGTTTTAAATGTTCAGTGTGGCACCTGGCCACATAAAGGTGCTGAAATAAGTAATTTCTTTTTCTTTTTTTTACTCTGGAGAACATAAACAAACTGGCAGAAATGACTGGATAAAAATCTAGGCTACATAATGCTGCCTTAATTATATTTCCTATTTAGGTTTCTTCTCCTAATTATAAGTTCTTACTAACTCGCTCTTGCCCCAGATTGCTTCCCCTGTGCTCCAGTAGTATTTTAAAAAGGCATTCTGAAAACAAATCTTTGTAAATTTTTTTGGTTAAAAAAATAAAGAATCATCACCAATAATAGGATCATAAACAACCATAGAGATCTTCTAGTTCCAACCCCCCTGCCATGGCAGGGACATCTCCCACTAGACCAGGTTGCTCAAGTCCCCGTCCAGCCTGGTCTTGAACACCTCCAGGGATGGAGCATCCACAGTCCCTCTGGGCAACCTGTTCCAGTGTCTCACCACCCTCAGAGTGAAGAATTTCCTCCTAATTTCCAATCTAAATCTACCTTCTTCTGGTTTCAAACCATTACCCTTTGTCCTATCACTACAGTCCTTTGTAAAAATAATAGTCTTCCCTTTAAGGAGTGCTATCTACTAGTAGAAAGGAAGCATACAGGGAAGCAACAAGGTTGTTGTACCTACAGAAACTAAAAGAGTAAGCTTTACAATTTCTTTACTCCCCTGCAGGACAGAGACAATAATGAATGAAGAAAATCCATCTCAGAGGTCTACACATGGATGATACTGGAACTCCAACCTTCAACAGAAAATGCATGAATGCTAAAAAACTCAGCACATTTCCTGGATATGCCTCATTGTTAATCTCTCATTACTCATGTTAAGCAGGAGTACACAGGCTTATTTAGATGGAACAACAGTTCTTGTAGAACATATTAAACAATGAAGAAGAAAATTAAATTCACTTGGGAGAGGACAGAAGTAGAAAAATAAAGCTCTTATGCCAGAGCCAGACCCAAGCCCTAAATCTGGTTTGCCTCCAACCCAGATTCAAGCGTACTGAAACTCAGCTGACCTCCAAAAAATCCTGGCCAGATACTTTTCAAACCCCTGTGCTATAAAAGACAACAGTTCTGAATGCAAAATGTGGAAGCACAACAATACTGTCAAAGCCAACTGCAAACTGTACCAACACACACTTTAGGACAAACTGGATACAACTACTCAGTCTCTTCAGCTCTTCCTTACATTTATTTAAAAAATATGGTTTTTATTTATTAGTGTTGATAAACTAGAGCTCAGCAGTCCACTGCATATTGCCATGGTGCTGGACCAAGGCAACTGGAAACAATAGATTAACAACTTTAAGTTAATAAAACCATAAAATCGCAAATAGATGGACTTCTCTATTGCCCATGGCCCCATTCTGCAGAAACATCAGTGTGTTTTCAGAGAATAAATAGGGCCATATAATAGCAATTATTGTCATGGGCTCGTTGCAGACATGACCTCACTCTTAGGACTTGGAATCTGCCCCTGGCTGGGCTGGTGTTTCCAAGGAATTTTGATGATGGGGTGTGAGGGTCAGGCCATGCTTGCTACCTCTGTTGCAAAATAGAAGCCCGTTTTGGTGGGGCTGACTGAGGCTGGTTGCCATATGAGGTCCCCTTAGAGTCTCCAAGGAATGGTTTGTGTGTGACAGGTAACCAAACCCTTTCAGTGCTTAGTTACTGCAAGTGCCCAGACAGAAATATTTAAAAAATGTCTATGGTGCCAACCACTACATCTGAAAACTTGTTAATATTGTTAGGGAAGAACCTCTGGTTAGGGCTATCACTTGCTTTCCTCATGGATCTGGAACATCCTTTGCCTGTTGTATCCCAAACAACAGGACAAGGCTGCCTTGTGTGCTTTGCTTTTACCCATCTGTAGTTACGTGGCTGTGTTACCTGCTAGGGTTGCACATCTTACCCAGAATTTCAGAATGGCATTCAACAGCACCCAGGGAACAGGAGGAAAGGGGTATATACCTGGCAGTGACCTGTTAAGCTACAGGGTGCTCACGTCTGCACCCTCTGGAAGCCACCAAGCATGGTGGGAAGGCTGGTCTGCTGTAATGCACAACCATTCTCAACTCAGCTAAGAGATTTCTTTCAATTACTCTGAGGAAAGCTAACTCCAACTCCCACTTAGCTCCAAATACGAGTATCCCGGGGATCCAGTTTAACTGGTGAAGTCTTTATTTTGTCAGCCTCTGGCATAACAGTCCATTAACCTCAGTGAATTACCTTGTAGTCCCCATCCATCAAAGTGTCTGGCTACCTGATGAAATGAAGAGTTATTTAAGTCTGTCACTATGTGTCAGCTCAACGGCTAAATCATTTATTCAGTATGATTAATCCATTATATCCCGACTGTAGTGTCTGCCCTGTCAGCCTGAAGAGGTTGTCAGGAAAGTTCCCAGGAACACCAGAGACAATAGCAATGGGACTGACAAATCACACCCGTGCTTGGTGTGCCAGGGGCATCCAGGAAGGCACAAGTTCCCTCTACTCCCACACTGATGTTGGAGCACAGCTTAATTTGAGGACTATGAACTTCAAGAGGAAGCAGAAAGGACAGGAGCCACTAAAGGGACAGCAAGAAGACATTTCATTAATATTTTCTACTGCTTAAGTGAACTGAGAATACGTGTGGTGAGAAAGAGCTTTCAGGGTGGAGATAAGAGTGTTCAGATCCCCTGATGAGCTTTGATACCCAGAAATGCCATTCCTCTCACCTGGTGAAACATCTGAAATGTCCCAGATCTATACTATCACTTTGGTTTTAGGTTTGCCACACCAGAATCACACCTCACAACCCACAGGGTTGCGTGATGCCAGTTACAGACAGCCCTGACTGAATGAAATGAGTCAGTCGTGGCTGGCCTCCTGTCTGCTGCCTGCCATTGCGCTTATTCTCTGTCCAGCACTGCAGAACAAGGCTAGCTGGTGCCTTTCTTCCCTCACTGCCATCTAATCCTTGAATCTGGCTCATCTGCTGTGAAAGAATCTGAAATACTCTAACATCCATCATCCAGTATGTGCCAGCGAGGAGCAGGCTGTGGACCAACCCCAACAGCACTGGTGACAGAAGAAAGTATTCAGCACAGAGCATATAGACAGGGTGATTTACACAGAAGGATAGGCAAGTTCTGGCTATACATTCTTGAATATTTACTGGGCTTGCTTCAATTGCAAGGCTTAGCAGCCTGAATTTCAGATGTACAATGCTAAGTATTTTTCTAAGGTCATGAGAGACAATTGAAAGTCAACTTTGATACATTAAAAAATACAGTTAATAGGGAGCTGTCTGAAATCAGTCCAGCATGATGCCTTTCAGACTTGATAATAATGAATATACGAATGACTCGTAACAGTCTACTTGATGGAAACAAAACAATTTGGCTGGTCATTTGCTTTTGTTCGCCTTTTGTTGGGGGAATGGGAGGGGAGACAAGTCCTGTGGCAATAGCCTTGAACAGATCATCTCCATTCTGAATCTGCTGAGATGAAATATTTCCTTTCAACAACAAAGGCTGAACTCTGATCAAAGCCTGACCAGCAGCATGCCCTGCAGTGGTGTACACCAGATCCTAATTCCTGCAAGTGCCTGAGGGATGTGAGACTCCCATCCATCAAGTAATACAAGGACAGGAGAAAACACTGTAATTTTCAGTTCAGCCCAACAAACCCTGCAGCCTCTTGGCTTGCAGTAACCTGGAATGCATCCTGCAAACAATTAGCAAGATGGCTTTCCAAGCCGATCAACACCACATGGCTCTTCTTTGATACTGTTTTATTCTTCCTCCCATCCCTCCCAAGAGCTTTTTCTGGAACTCCACACACACACTGCTGGGAGTACAATTATAGGACAACGTGTACAGTAGAAATTCATTCAGCATGTTTCTGGGATCCCTGGTTTTTATGCAAAGGCCTCTGTGCTTGTTCTGCCTACACCCAGTGTGCGTGCAGTTATATGAGATGCTTGGACAGGCAATTACCCATCATGTGTGTATAAAGGCTTGTTTTGTCAAGCAATTATATATGTGCAAAAATGTACAGTCCTGTGTTGTAATTGTCTAAAATACCATCGTGGCACGACAGTGAGTTACAACATGCCAGAGCACAGGGACAGCCTGTCTCTAGGTAATTACTTGTCTTCTGCATAGATCCTCCCAGAAGCTCCTCTCCATCTGTACTGCAGCCATCTATGTAGGACAAGCACTGCTGTTAACAGACTGCATGAAAAAAAATATTTTCTGTACTTAAAAGTTGGATAGCACAACTTAGACTACTTTTGAAAGCACCAGCTCAGTTACACCTTTTTGCAGGGGGTCTGCATCAGCCACTTGCAGGCAGGCAGGGTTTAGTAGTGGGCACATGTCATCCCCACTCTCACCTTTCTTGCTTTTTCTTTGTCCCTCCTTCTGCACTCAGTTTCTTGCTACCCAGACTTCTGCCTTGCCCACAGGACTAGACTATTGTCAATGGCCTCAAGTTGTACCAGAGGAGGTTTAGATTGGATATTAAGAAGTATTTACTGGAAGAGTGGTTAGGCACTAGAACAGGTTGCCCAGGGGAGTGGTGGAGTCACCATGCCTGGAGGTGTTAAAAAAATGAGTAGATGTGGCGCTCTGGGATATGGTCTAGGGGTCAGGGAGATGTTGGGATGAAGGCTGGACTTGATCCTAGAGGTCTTTTCCGACCTTAATGATTCTGTGATTCTATGAACAGCCTACCAAGCATTGCTACTGAGAAATTACCTCCTAAATAGGCAGGTCCCTCACAGATAATGTGTCTGCAAATGGTGGGTTTTCCTGCTCTGTTCTCTATCAATCAGAAGAGGGGGCTTTTGTGACCAAGACATTCTGGTTGTAGTCACTGCATGGAAAAGGCAGATATCAACTAGGGGTAGCACCCAGACTCTTAAAAAGTCTCAGCAGGTCCTACTTTCCTGTGGTTGGGGGTGATGGTGCAAGGGACAGCAGTGCAGTGCAGTGCAAGGACTCTGGGCTGGTGAGGTGGATTGGCCATTTACTGCCCCAGAAGGAAATACAGCTTCAAGTCTAGGTTGAGTTTTGGATGGTCTATGTGATGTTGATCACACTATCTGCTCCTCTCTGTTTCTGTTACAAAGTGGAATTGAGTCTCTGCAAGTCACCGTAAGTGCAGTTTTGGAAACTGGTAACTTAATATAAATGTGTCCAAGTCAAAATTCTCTTTCATACTTTAGGAAGATGTAACCACCCACTCTAAGTCTGTAGTTTTATTCTGTATCTTTGGTCTATATGTTGAGCATTTCCTTTTCTATTTTTAGGAGTTCAATTATTTTAAGTAATTTAAATTTGTTGCAGATGTGCATTTCCATGCATATCTTACAATCACTTCTGAAAGAAAAACCATTAAAACAAAAATACTATCTCATATTTGTCCTTTAGCACTGAAAGATGACCTCCCAAGCAATTAACAGTATAGATTCAATCATTTAAGTACTCCTTATGTAGCAACCAGACTTAACCACTCTGTTAAATTCCTCTGAAATCCATAATATATAAACATGTAGGTGCTTTATTGAACAGCAGTGTAGTTACCTGCAGAGCCACACCGCAGTGCAGAGAGGAGTGAGCATTGGCATGGATATGCTCTTTTATTTCTGTGAGCCTGTGTTTATCTGTAAGTCTGTGAATTCCCTTTGTGGGCACTGACAGCTGCCTGATAAATGCATGGCCACTGCAAAAAGAGATAAACCCTGCTGCAACAGTTTACTGATAGCATCAGTGTTCAATCTAAGGCAAACACTAAATCATAGAAATCAACAGTTCATGCAGAGATCCGAGATTGTTGAGTGTCAGAAGGTAAGAAGCACTGTGACTTTGCATTGGAATACAGGAAATCGTATTTCAACTTCCCATAGAAATATAACAGTGAGCAAGATGCGAACTTGGCAAAGTACTTCTGGGAATTTGAGGGCAGAAGGAGAACTGCTTGTGGCTTTTAAAAATATTTTTTATTATTATTATTTCATATATTTTATCCACAAATAGCTCTTTCCTGTAGCTCTTTTAGAACTATATCTCTGTGTTCGATAAACACAGTCTCATATTGAGGACATACATCAAAGAGCCTATTTGTGATCTCTGACTGGATAATAGTCATTCTCAGGCTCATATTTCCTGTGCCAGATTCATGATTGTGAGCTCAAAAATTACTTTGTGTAATAATTGCTTAAAATTGTCAGTAAACAATTCCGCAACTAACTCATTCTGATAAATATTCTTACAGAGGAAATTTACGTGGCTGTAATTCAGTCAAGGCAAATCCAAAGCATATTTACAGAATCCTTGCTGTATTTCTTCTAAATAGCCCCATATGGATATATTTTCTTGGTTTTCAATACAAAAAGTGTCAATAATAGCATGAAGTGATGAGATCAGACACCTTGTTAGCTAGGAAAAGCCTAGATGACAGCCTAACAGTACATGTTTTCTTAGAGGTTGCTTGGCTGTTGATTTTTGACAGCATAAACTGCATTCCCAGGCAGAACTCCTGGCCCTATCTGACCTCAAAGAAATTTCACCTTTGATTTGAGGAAAAACAGAATTTCAACTCCATTAATTCACCTGGATTCATACTGCCTTAATTGTCTTGAAAATGAAAGTTTCACATCATGATTCCCAAAGCAAATCGATAAGGAAGATACTTTCTGTGAATGTTGGTCCTACAGAGGTATCCAACAACCAAAACATTTTTTTCATTTCAGCATACAGTTTCTGTATTTTACCCATACTCCTTGACTTTATAGATATCTTGGGTGTTTCCCGAGATTTCTAAGCATTAATGTTTCCCCTTCTAAAAGACACCAACTGCTTTATGTTTTTGTTACACAACTCTTTACACCTTCATCAGTGTTAGATCCTTGGCATTACAGAGCCTAGATCTATCTGATAGCTGTTTAAATACAAAAAGCATAATTCTGAAGAGTTCATGCTCACATAAAACCAAATTTTTCAAAAACAGAGATAGAGATATTAACATAAAGATATTAGATTAATTTAGTTTCTCATAGTGTCATCATCAATACCAGGAATGTGTATCACACAGAGCAAAGAACATATCCCACTTCAGCTTAGGGCTCATGTCCAGCCATTCTACACTTCAAAGCACCTAAGTCTGCCATTTCCTATGGCCTAGATATCTTTGATGGCCTGGAACTAGGCAATAAAAAGCTCTAGGCACCAACTTGAAGGTGATCTTAACCTTGCCCAAACCAACCAGTCAGTGGCTGCAGTAGAAAAAGGTCTTCATCATCCTGAAGTCTGCCTCATTGTTGCCTAGCAATTCATTTTACTCTAGTTCTGAATCATTTCTGTACCCCAATGTGTGTTCATCAAGAAAGGAAGCAGCTTGGGAGGGTCTGCTCTTCTCCCATCCACTCTGTACCCTTCCCTTGTGCCCTCATGGGAAATGGGAGGGGTACAGCTTTAGGGTGAATCCTTCTCTCAGGCTGGCTATTGGAGAAACAAAGTGGGAAGCAGAGGAACCATTTACCCAGATGAAGAACTGTAGCCACTAAACACTGTTTAACTTTTCCTGCTTCTTTAAAACCTATAAGAATGGGATCCTGATTGAGCAGAAAAGCTATGGCTCTTATCTACAAATTTCACGAGTAGGTCAAGCAGTCTGTTTTCAGGTGGCAGTAGAATTCCAGGACACCATTTTTTACTAGGAGCTATATTTCTTCAGTTAGTGATGCATTATCACCTTGTGCTCTCCAAGCACAGGTTAGCACTGTACGTACATATGTGAGTAAGCCTCAAACCCATAAAGACTGTTCCAGAATATATAGTATAATTAATCAACTGTCTTTTCAACAGAGGTCATAACATTGTGCAAAGCTCAAAGTTTGCTAAGTGAAACCAGAAGGCTGTTCTTTTCCTCCAGCAAGCATTCCCCTTGCAATACCCAGAGCTATTCCATTTAAGTGTTCACAGTTTGCTGAGGGAAAGAACTCTTTTGGTTTTTTCCTTAGTATGTGACAACCAAAAACTAATAAAGTTTTTCCTGAGAGCTAGAAAATATACAGCATCTCTCCAAAGTAATAAATAGATGCTTGGTCTCTCACTAAAAAGAGCTCGGAAAAATGCATCCAATTTTCTAAAGCAATCACACACAAACATCCATGAATGCAGCCCTGGAGGCTGCAGACAAACCTTAGCTCTGGCAGGGACTTGGGTCTTCAGAGAAAAATGCTGCTTGAGACACGGGGCTGAAAGAAGGAAAGAGGGACAAATCTTCAAGGATGGATGGATGGATGGATGGAAAGTCCTCTTTCTTTATTTTCAGCAGGATCCATGTAAGCCAGATTCCATGGCAGTTTATACTAACACAGTCTGCTCCAGGGATGTGGAGTTCTGCTGCTGCTGTAGTTTTCATTTTTCTGTTTGTGCTAGAAAGTGAGAAACTAGACTGTTAGCACCAAGGTCTCCAGAATCTAGGTTTTAGATCCGGATTGGAACCACTCTCATAAATTTCTTATCTTTGGTAGCATAGAAGACAAACCCAGCTTTTTATATGAGCAGTGACCTGGGCAGCCTGACAAACCAGTACCCTGCCAGAGGTATTTGCAAGGTTTCCTTATCTCCATTTGTAGGCCAGACTCAAGTCCAACAGGATAGCTGCAACAGGCTTCTACAGGCTCAAATGTGTTTCATTCTCAGTTCAAGGAACGATCATGACATCTTACTGTCTTTACTTTAGTAGAGAGAATATTGTTTTAATTTACCTGACAGTTTGCTAGTCAAGTCAATACCCTTTTATTAGGAGAATGTTGAGACAGCAAGACTTTTATTACTTTAACCACACAATAGGCTTTTGCAAGATCATTGGCAACAGCACTCAATTGTGCCATATACATTATGCCATGTATAACTCTTTTCCTCCAAGAAGAAAACAGCCATGTGGTTAGATGCCAGCTCTATGTCTGGGCATGCATAGCGGAGAGCTTAGCCTCTGCTTAAAGCTTGTGATAGACAGGGAATAAGGTCCTTCTGATTGTATCCTTGACGTCTACCCTGGCTCTGAAGATAAGATTTTATGTGAACTTGTTGAGTAACCCAGGTGAGCTTCAGAGTTAGTAATGTGCTGGCAAATGGTTTCTGTCTTGCAGACTTTTTTGTCCAGTCACAGAGCAAGTGAGTGGTGGAAGTTATACTAAAAGATCAATCTCTACTCTTCTTCCATGCCTACATATCAAGTGCTTAGGCTCTTAACTCTCACTGCACCCTTCCCACAGTGACTAAGCTAACACCTCATTAGTCCTTGGAGCCTCTAACACAGGAAGCTCAAGCTGTCACAGATTATAGCATCACATCAGATCAAATTCAACCCACTATTCTGACTATTCTAGAAAGCCCATTATTTATTTCTCTTTCTTCCTAGAAGCAGAGGCTGAACAACAACCGATTAAATTTCTGTAATTTACATAACCAGGACTTGTATACAAAGTTTTATCCAAGTATTTGTACCACTCAGTGCTAGCCTGAAAATTTTGTGAGAACTCCCAACCCCTGCAGGTGTCAGCCTGAAATCCAAGCTGGGACTCGAACACAGAAGATCATGGCACGAAGTGGGGGAATTGCATGAACTCTGTGTTTAATCCCTTACGTTATATCCATCTGTTTAAAAACTTCTTTCTATTACATATCAAAGGCAATTTTCCAAGAGGGTATTAAGGGCTTGGCTGTTTCACTGTTATTGCCATGAAGGTGCCACCCCAGAGCAGTAGCTGCTTCAGCCTTTGTCAGAAATGCTGCCAGAATTGCTCAGCTTGCAGCAAGCAACAAAGCCCTTGCCTGAATGACACCTTAATGGCCTCCTCTTCTCAAAGAAGTGGGATATTTGGTGCAGCTTCTCTGATGAGCTGAGGAGAATCGATCAGAACAGAAAGCTGAGTTACAAATCCCTCTAACATGGATAAAGGTACTCGAGTCCAGGTCAAAGCACAGTGTGACCAGACACAGCAGGTCTCTCACATGACACCAGGTGCTATCATGAGCAGGCCGAAGGACTGAGTAGCAAGAGAGTTATGGTGGTGACTAACATAGACTAAGTATTGGCAGAAAATGTTCCGGGGGGACCTTATAGAGATCCTCCAGTAACTGAAGGGGGCCTACAGGAAGGCAGGGGAAGGTCTATTCAAAAAGGTTTGTAATGATAGGACAAGGAGTAATGGTTTTAAGCTAGGAAAGGAGAGATTTAGATTGGATATTAGGAAAAAGTTCTTTAACATGAGGGTGATAGATCAGTGGAATGGGCTGCCCAGAGAGCTGGTGGAGGCCCCATGCCTGGGATCATTCAAGGTCAGGCTCGATGGGGCTCTGAGCAACCTGACCTAGGTAGAGATGTCCCTACTTGTGTAGGGAGGTTGGACCAGAAGACCTCTGGAGGGCCCTTCCAACCTAAAACATTCTATGATTCTATGATTCTATGACAGCAGATAATGACCTTCCTCCTGCTGAGTCCTGCTAGGGTGGTTTTAGGTAGCAGCACACCCAAACTCAGCTTCTGCCCTGAGTTCAGGTTTTGCTTCTCTACCGTGTCACAGTCTCCATGCTCACATGCCTCTCATGCATGGTTTTAGTTCTCTGCTTTCTCTGCACCCCTCTGATGTCTTCTGAACATAGAACTGGTGTCTGTAACACACGCAGACTCGCTGCTCCGGGAAGTGCCTGCAGGATAAAAGAAGAGATGGATGGCTCCAGGACTCATCATGTTCTTCACTTGTCATGAACAAATTGAGATACTCTATGTACAGTGTAATGTCCTGATTGCTTCACTTCATGCTGCGTTCTGTTAAGTTTGGGTAACTTAGTGTTCCTGGGAGGACGGGGAAATAACACTTTTGCAAAGAGTCATTTGTTTTTTCTTGTTTCTGATGCTTTAAGACTTGTTTTGGTTTTCTTGTCCTCTTTATGAAATGAAGACTGCAAAACCCTGGTAATGTGACATCCACTAGTGAAAGTGCCACTAACACATAATTTACTCAGAGCTCTGCTGCTTCAGAATTTTGGAATTAACTCTAAACAACCAGAACACATGTCCTCTGCAGATAAAATGTATCCTTATTAATATGAAAATCTTAATCTAAATAAAACATTGAAAATTTAATTATTTATTTTAAGATGCCTTTTCGTTATTTGGGTTTTGCCATTTCTTTTTGGGGCTTCTGAGTTTGCTCATTTGCTATTTATGAAGATGATACATAAAGGTTTCAAAAGTTAGGACAAAATTTTAATCTGAGAAAGAAAGAAAGTCAGTCTTGCATTAAAGAGAAGTTAGTGGGAATTAAGCATTTTGATCACCTTTAAGTTATCCTTTTGTAGTATCCGGAAAAGCAGTTTGTTTTTTTCTTAGAACGACTAAACTAAGGCTTCCATCTCATTGCTTGTCTACAGAAATTTGGACTTTAAGAAAAACACTAAACACGTGGGACTGATAATAGAAACAAGTGATAAAACTGGAACTAGAACCTCTGCCTTGTCCTACTGTATAGAACTATGTTTACACTGTCCTCGTCTCCAAAATCAACGTGCCCATAAGTCTCTGGACCTTGCAGTCAGATTCAGCTGGGGCAAGCAATGAGGCTCTTGACTTTATGACTATGTTCTGCTTTTTCTAACTGCGTGACAGCATGTAAATGAAAAAAGGAGACATTTCCTCAGCAGCTTTAAAATACAGTGTACTTTCAGTGTTGACTGGTTGCCATGGCAAGCAGGCATGTTTAGATAACAAACATGAAGCAGGGACCTGCTTGGCCAATAGCATGGGGTGGGAAGGCCCTGTGCCTGCAGCAGCATGGTGGTTTTGCCACTTCAAATCTCAGATATGGTCAAGTTGGCTGGAACTTTGCGTCCAACTGCTTCCTTTTAATAGCTTTGTTTTATACAGAAGTATCAAGGGTAAATGAATCATTGCTTCAAAACCACAAGATCAGAACAGAGGTTTGAATACCCTAAGATGTTGGCATTGGTGGTAAAATAGCATGTCTTTCTTCCCTGGTTCCCTTACACCCACCCATATATCACAGCCTCCTTGGTTAGGTCAAGAGAGGTTCTCCTTCTTCAGTGCCCCTCAGTTCAAGAAGGACAGGGAACTGCTTGAAAGAGTCCAGTGCAGAGCCACAAAGATGATTAAGGGAGTGAACAACTCCCTTATGAGAAAAGGCTGAGGGAACTGGGCCTCTTTAGTTTGGAGAAGAGGAGACTGAGGGGTGACCTTATTAATGTCTATAAATATGTAAAGAGCAAGTGTCAGGAGGATGGAGCCAGGCTCTTTTCGGTGGCCAATGACAGGACAAGGGGCAATGGGTGCAAGCTGGAACATAGAAGGTTCACATAAATATGAGAAGAAACTTCTTCACAGTGAGGGTAACAGACACTGGAACAGGCTACCCAGGGAGGTTGTGGAGTCTCCTTCTCTGGAGATGTTTAAAGGCTGCCTGGACGTGTTCTGTGCAACTTGGTTTAGGTGATCCTGCTCTGGCAGGGGAGTTGGACTAGATGATCTTTTGAGGTCCCTTCCAATCCCTAACATTCTGTGATTCTGTGATTATGTGAATGTAACTGGGGCTGCACTGCAACCAAATTACTAGAATGATCTGGGTTAAACTTCTTTTTAAAAAGGCTGTTTGAATATAGGAGGGATGACCAACATTGGCATCTAAAAATCTGAATATCAGTTGCACAATCTGCACCCATGGTGCTTTTCCTTAAATACACAGGGAACTCAGGGCAGCTGCACTGGATGTACAGATTAGACATGTTTAGAAGAGGTATGTTTAGGAATGTAAGCAGCTTTGAGAATACTGCCTCCAAAAACAGACAAAAAAGAAAGATGGCCTGATACTAGATTACAGGAAATACAAGAGTATAAGCTCAAGAAAGAAAAGAATAAAAGTTGTGAAGAGAAAGTAACAACCAATAGTCTACCAAGGACCAGCCTTATCCCAAAAATATTTCTGTATAGTATGATTCATAGAATAACAGAGATTGGAAGGGATATCTGCAGGTCACCTCATCTAGCTGCCTGCTCCAAGCAAGGTGAACCTAGTACATGTCACTTGGTGCTTTGTCCAGGTGAGGTTTGAGTCTCTCCAACCCCTCTGGGCAACCTGTGCCAGTGTTTGATCACCCTCAAATTAAAAAAAAAAAAGCCCTTCTAGCTATTTGGAATTTCTCATGTTCCAGTTTTTGCTTATTGACTCTCATCATTTCACTGGGCACATCTAAGAAGAATCTGACTATGTCTCCTCTATCTCCTTCAATGGGCAGTTGAAGAAAGTCACAGGATCCTCCCTTTATCTTTCTCTTCTAAAGTCTGAATAAACCCCCTTCTTTCAGCCCCTTTGAGCACATGTTCCAGCCCTGTGGTCAAGCACTGTGGTCCAGCCCTATGACTATCTTGGTGGCCTTTGCTGGACTTGTTTGTCAAAGCCTTTCTGGAACAGGAAGCCAAAAACAGAATATAGTACTCCAGATGCAGTCTCACAAG